>JAQHUG010000216.1:2728273-2740826 GCA_028555095.1 Dicrostonyx torquatus | reverse complement strand
TTGGGGACTTTCCATCTCCCTGAGTCTTTGTGAATGCTCTCCAGAAATTGGGGCAAGATAACCCTTAAGATGTTGACTCAGTTCCTGATATTTTGACTCAGTCCCAGGGAAGGGGGCAAAGTGACTCTCAGATCTTCCCTCTTACCTCACCTGATCTGGCAACCACTCTCCAGCCAATTATTAGTAATAGCCCTTTTGAAGAAGCCAGTCATAATAGCTGAAGAACAACCCCCAGGCTCCCCCCTCGTTTCTGTGGCTTTTTGCTTTAAAAGAGCCTGTACCAGCTATCTGGGGTCTTTCTGGCTTCTCAAATGCTGAAAGACCCTGTCACAACAGAATTAATAAAATCCTCATGCTTTTATATCAACTGTGGTGTACGAGATGGTCTCTTGGGGCAACTCCTCCTGGTAGTTGGACTTCAGGGTCCAACAATAATTATTGACATTGTATGAAACCCAGAAGAAACAGTTTAGAAGCTGGCAAGATGGTTCAGTAAGTAAGGATACTTGCGGCAAAACTGAGAACCTGAGTTTAGCCCCTATAACCCACATGATAGAAAATAAGAACCAAATACTACATATTTTAGTTTGACTGCTATTTGAATTCCATACTATCTTGCCCTGCACAGACATTAAATAAGTAGATGAAAAATATTTTTAACCAAAGAAAGAGAAACAGTTTAGCAATGTATTTTAGAATATTTGGAATTTAGATGTCAAGTTTAATGGAGCTTTTTAATCTTCAATTTAAATTCTAACTATGACATTATTGTCTCAGACACCAATATGGGAAAAGAAGATGGATTAAAATACGGTACTGAGAATGTTTGAAACTATCAAAGTCTGGATCTAACACAGCTAATATCTAACACAGCCAAAGATTGGACTTCTTACAAAAAGATGAGCACAATATAAAGAATTCAGCTAGGGATGGCACAGCACTTCATGCCTTCCAAGAGCAAAGAGCTGTTTCCCCATGGAGGCTTTGAGTTCAAGAAAAGAGAGTGAAATTAGGAAGACTAAGAAGGCATTGTGAACAGAGCTAGCTGCAGGGAGGCTGTGATGGAGGAATCCTACCAACTTGCAGCACTTAAGGAAGGAATGCTAAAACTATAATAGCTTTAAAATATCTATTACCTGCCAGTCTATGCCACTGACTGACTCTGATGGGTAAGCCTTAACAGCCATTGTTTTTAGCACTAAGCAGACAACAAACAAAAGGTAAATATGTACCTGGAAGGTCAGGACCAATCTCCACTGTGTTTATAATATTCCTACTTTAACATTTTATTTGATGGCTTGATAAGAGGCAGACTTGTCCTGCTACTTCAGATAAGAGATTTGGGAGGCTGTCTCTGAGGCAGGATAATGGGAGCTGGTCCTGCAGGATGCATTTTTTTGCAAGGCAAATGGGGTACGGTTATCTAAGTTTCTGGCGAACTGGCCAATTTGAGTAACTATATGCACTCCTGAGTATTGAACCTGTCCCTATCAGTTTGGTATTTTAAGATATTGTATTACATAATAATAAATTAAGAGGAGTAAATGCAATGTATCAGACTATAAACTGACCACATTTTTGAGTGTTTACTATTGACATCATTCATTTATTTACTAATCTATTTATTTTATTGTGCTAGGAAGCAAATCTAGGACCAAGACCATTAAAGGCAGTGCTCTACAAATGAGCCATATCCTTAGATTTGTACTGGAGTTGTGAAGCATCTTCTTTAGAGCTGGGACTATAAGCATGCACTCTAACACCTGAGTCCCAGCTTCATTTTTGAAAGCCTTGGTGACTGGGTGATAGAATTTCAACTGATAGGGTTGCTCTTTTCCAGGTAATTGAGCAGGCGGTCCATTGTTTTCTTGCTGGCACTGTTTTTCAACAAGATTTGAGTTGAAATCCCTGCCTTGGCTTCCCTGTGCTCTCTGTGGGTAGCATGTAGTTTTTCTCTGCCTCTGTCTCCCTGTGTTCTCTGTGGATAGCAAGTAGTTTTTCTCTGCCTCTGTCTCCTTGTGCTCTCTGTGGGTAGCATGTAGCTTTTCTCTGCCTCTGTCTCCCTGTGTTCTCTGTGGGTAGCATGTAGTTTTCCTACACATGTTTGTAAGATGGTCACTCTACTACTAATTTTGAACCTTGTGTTTTGTGTCCCATTGAGGTATTTTTCCATGATTCCGGTGCTTGGGAAGTCATTATTCTTCTTGGATTTAATAGCTTGAGTCATACATCAGAATTGCTTCATAAAAATGTTTTCACTAATGAGTTATGTGTTACTTTTCTTTCTTGAGAAAGTATTTTCCTAGTGGCCTGGCTGGCCTCAAACATGCCTGTGGCCTTTACTGTTTCCAATTCCTATCTGCTGCTGCTCTGCCCCTCACCTTCAGGCTCTCTGAAGACATGCACATTAGGTTATGCAAGACGTTTCCTCAAACAAGGATTTTTTTAACTTTCTTTTTCTCTATATTTTGGATGGTTTCTATATTTATATCTTCACGTTTACTAATCTTAACTTTTTTAGTTATAACGCACTCAGTTTGCTTTTCCTTTAGCACCTTCTAACCCCCAGTTTAGAAAAGCTGGTTTATTCTTTTCCATCACTCCATGTTCTGAGTGTTTTGAAAATCTCAACTATACCTTCAATAACGATTTTAATGTCCTTAGGTCCTAACTATAATGCCTGTTGCCTTCAATCGATTGTTTTTCTCTTCCACAGTGAACATATATTCCTCTCTCCCTTGAACGTGATCTTGGATACCAGAAATTTCGTGCTGGGGGATATTTTCTACAAATATTCTTCATTGTAACTTTGGAATGTAGTAAAAAAATTTAGAGATTTATTTTTAGAATTTTTTTTATATTTTTCTTATTTGTTGTTAGAATAAATCTACTCCACTTCAGAGTCAAGACCTTTTTGAACTTTCTCCTTCTTGCTCAGGGTGTTGTAAAGTCCACATGATATCCGTCTGCAGGTGTCTGTGGGCATTTTTCCATGATTCCGCTGCTTCCAGTCCTATGGTGGCTCTTTTGCTCATTCACAGACCGTTTTGTCATACACATGCACGGATCCTAACTGTGTAGTCATCAAGAAAGAGTGTACAGCTCTATCAACTGTCTTTGATATGCCTGGCTGTTCAGCTGTCTCCTCAACTCAGGAGTCTGGCAAAGTCCACCCGGTTCCCCACAAGGGACTTATCCAGGTGTTCTTCTGTAAAGTCAGACTGATCCAGTTGCTGGCATTTTGTGTCTGCTTCTTCTCTCTTAGGGTCATTATCCTTCTTTGATTCCCCCATCACAAAAACCATTGTTTCCTCTATTTTGTAATTCTTAGCTGGTTCAGCTTTGAAAACAAAGCTGTCGCCGGCATTCTGTCATGCATCCCCTCATTCCTTCTCTTCCTGCTCACCTGGTGAGAAGATATAAAAGATGAAAAACCCACTGCTGTCTTGTCGTTTATAGTAGCTAGTGATGCAACCTGAGCAGCTAATCATAAGCACTAAATTATTAAATTGAGCATAGGTGTGTTAATATTCTGACGATAAATTCCATAAAACTTAGCAAAGCTAACAGGACACAGTGCTAGATTAACCAGTAGGTCCACGATGTTGTGCCATGGCTCAGCAATCTTGAAAGTGAATTTGAATCGATGTGGCTTTCATTTCATCGAAACACATTTTTTTCAATTTTTATAATATTTTTCTCCTTTCCTCCTTTTTTCTCTTTTCACTTCTTTTCTCCCCTTTTACCTACCTTTTTTAAGGTATATGGGATCAAACCCACAGTCTCTTACTCATGCCAAATGCACACGTTGCCTCTGATTGGCTGAATTCATATTCCTTATGTATTATGATTATTGTAGAAAATTTGTAATAACCAACATAGCCACTGTAGTAGGCATTAGGCCTGACCTTGACCCCAACCACTGTTTTTGAGTTCCACAGTTACCCTGAATGTCTTCAGCTTTAAAAAATCAAATTAGACAGCATATTTAACATCAAACACATAGTGGAAAATTTATTGGACCATTTATTTTATTACTGATAAATATCTGTTTCCTGTTTTAGATAAATGAGACACATTCTTTATAAGTGATAACCTGATAAACTTTAGACATAGCTCTTTCAAACTTAATTAACTAGTTTGAGGGCTTTGACCTCTGACAGGAAAGGAAAAGATATTTTTCTTCTTCATCATGAAGCAGCTCCTCCCATCAGATCAAGCAGACCAAGCATGAGTCAGTTTCCATTCGCTTCTGGTATGTGGTGTTCTTCTACTTCAGCTGCCAGCGCTGTTCTGCAGGGCTCACATCTAGGCAGATTCTCTCAAGGACAGCAATGCTGCAAGCTGGGAACACGGGGGAGGTTTAGAGACTCAGCCCACGTTTCATCATAGACTTTCAGATTTGATTGTGCCGACGGAATGCTTTCCTGGTGCTATGCTACCTGCCTTACTAATCTAGCCAGTTAGCTGGAGCGGAGCGGATATCAGCCTTACAGCAGCAAAGAGCTCAAGGCTCACTGTTGCCGAGGGAAGCAAGGGATCCCTGCTTTAACGTTGTTTTGAAAGTAAGCCTTCGGCTGGTAACTCTCCTCCACCTTCAGACAGTCTTCAGGTAGTGAGCATGAAGAAGCAGTGTACCTGTGGAGGGATGATCAGAGGATATATGGAAAAACAAGAGTATATGGAATTATAACAAAAATAGCTAATTAGACATTGATTCTATTTTGTAACGATGAAGCACTGGGCTCGGTGAGCGCTGTAGTTGACATTTGAGATAATCTAAAGTGTACTTTGAAGATTTGATGCCAAGAGCTTTATTTATCTAAGCTTCAAACTTTACTGTTTTCCAAAAACTGATGTTTCTGTGCAGGGAGTGACCAGCTTGTAAACCAAGTTCTTCCATGTAGAATTGCCTGCCTCCGAGTCACAAGTGAATACTTATTTATAAAAGCTGCTTGATTGTACTTCCTGCTATACTCAAGTAATATTATCTCCCTTCTCAGGCCTTCCATGGGGTTGAAGATTAGATAGTTGTAGTTACCATCCTCTTATGATTTAACAAGCCTATTTCTGATGCAAGACTTAGACTCTTCAGAATGCAATGTTTATTAAAGCATTTATCATGTGTTCCTTGCTTAACATTGTTTATGTTGGCTGTAATTTTATACTTGACATCTGTTCCTATTGTATATAGTTTTGTATTGGGTTTGGATCACTTTTGTTTAGACAAAAGGGGGAGGTGATGGGGAAGCTTGGTTAACCAATTATTTTTAAGAGGTGGGACCAAGTTAGGGTGTGGCTTGCTGGGACCCAGAGAAAAATGGGTGCATGGCCAAGGTGCTCTCTCTCTCTCTCTCTCTCTCTCTCTCTCTCTCTGATTCCCTCATCGTGAAACTGAGCTTGAACTTCTCATTCACGTTCCCTGTGTTTTCCCTTATAATAAATAAAAATAAAATTGTTTATATCTTTAACATAGCCTGGTTATTTGGGTTAACTTCTACACTAGAAGTTTCATTGATGACAAAAGATCATAATGTTTTGGTGATTACATTTATTTCATCTTCACATATGTATATATTTTAGGAAGCTCCTACTGTATTAGGTTTCAGTACTACCTCTCAAATGGCCCTTAATTTCAGCTGTCCATGCCCATGTTCCCTTACTTCTTCACCTCTCCACTTGATCCTCCCTTTACATCCATCCATAATATGTATTTCCTATGTCTTTTATTCTCATGAGATATACCTGTATTCCCTAGTCCCTCACTCTCTCCACCTAACCTCTGGAGTTCTACAGCGTACCACTTAGTTATCATTGACTTAACAGTTGATATTCACATATAAGCAATACATACCATATTTGTCTTCTTAAGTCTGGGTTACTTTCCTCAGGAAGAAATTAATATTGACAGATTTTTAGTACTTTAAATTCCAAGAATTCTTATTCTATCCTATGAGTTTGTACATATGGTGGTTTATGCCAAAATACATTAAAATAGTTTTAGCCCAAAAGTTAAGGATTAGATTTTTAAAGATGGAAAACTATACATATCTCTGTATGTGTGTATCTGCATCTCTTTCTCTTTCTCCTCCAGCTGTGTGTGTATCTATGGATGTAAGGTCAGAGGTAATCCTGGACATCAGTCCTCAGGCACCTTCAACCATTTTGTTTGAGACAGAGTCTCTTACTACACTGAAACTTTGCCACATGGCCCAAGCTAGCTAGTTAATGAGCATCTGTTGATCCTCCTATTCTGGCCTCCATCTTGAAATTCTGGGAGTACAGGCATGCACTTCCAAATGAAACATTTTTCTTGTGTAGTTCTGAGGATCCAATAGCCTCATGGTTTCAAGCACTTTATGGTTTGAGCCACCGACTCAGCCCCCTTAAATGGTAAAAATGGCAGTAATGTTTATGCAACTTAGATAATGGCACAGCTTTTCAGGCTTTAAATCTATTGTCAGAAATTAGTTTATCAAGTCTCTGAAACTCAACAATCAACACTGGGTATATTCATTAATAAGGCTCTGCTTCCTCTGTCTACTCCTCATGACTAAATGAAGTATTCTCTGACTTGGTCTGTCTCACCTGCTTCTCCCTCTTAGAAGCCACCAACACTGGCCTACAGCTCCCTAGAGTTTTCATCAAACTCATCTACTTGTGCTAATAACATAGTTTTAAATTATGACTATCTAGAAAGGCTATGAATACACATTTCCCTATTATAATACGTATCTTAATAATTTTCAGCAGGACATTTTTATTTAAAATATAAAATAAATTGATTCTGTCAGCATGAATCATTTTCTGAGGAGATAGAAGAATGACTTGGCAGTTAGAAGCTAGCTTGATGGACTTTCATTATACTATTTTGAAAGCCTCTCTTAATTTAAAACAAGTTCTTTGCTTGCCAAACCCCCCAAAAGGAAGTTCAGCTTCCATCTCCATTACAAGTAAGATTCATGTCTCTAGGCAACCTACCAGAGAAGTGTGGCTCACTTTGCTCATTGTCACCTTGGGGGAACAAGAATTTGACATAATAGCGAACTGTTATCTTCCCCTCTTCAGGTACCTAACACTCAGTCCCCAGACACTGGAGATGCTGACTGCAGAGGCCTCATAGCAAGTTTCTCTTTAGAGATTGTTCCCACTTCACCCAAGGATGAACTTCATCAAATGACTGAGTGATTTGTGATGCAATACTCCTTCCCTGTCTCTCAGTTGGTAACAAATGTGAAAGAGTGGCTGTTTATGAGATGTATTCGTATACTTGGGACATGCTCCTTCTGGCCTCCCTCCCTCCCTTCCTGTCTTTCCCCTTTCATCCTCTCTTTCATCTTCCCTTCCCTTCCATTCCTTCCTTCTTCCCTCCCTTATTACTTTTTGAGATGAGCTCTTACTATGCAACCAATCCTTGGCCTGAACTGCCTTGGCCTCCTGCTTCATCATCCTGAGTGCTGTGAAATCAGTTGTGCCAGTCCCCCCAGGAGGACACTGAAGTTATTCCTTCTTTGACCTCTGTATCTTCATTCACAGGAGAGCATTTCCCAAAAGACTCACTGACAGAAAAATCCAGTTGTTTCCTAGGAAACCTGAACTGAAATAAAATATCTGAAACAGACAGCTTGCAATATTTGAAAAAAAAATCCCTAAAATAATCGTGTCCTTTGAGATTTGATAACTTTAAATACTAAAGATTATATTTATTAATTAAAATGAATCATCGATCTAAATCTTAATCTGAAAACTTCAAACTTTCAGAAAAAAATCTTTGTGGTCACAGACATAAGAATCATTTTATAGATGTAATGCAGACAGAGAGAGAGAGAGAGAGAGAGAGAGAGAGAGAACAAATGATTATTTTCAGCTGCATGAAATTTGAGAATTTTTGACCTTCAAAAGGTACCATTAAGAAGATAATAAGGAACTCTAGGTTAGAAAATTTCTTTTGTGAAGCATATCTCTGGCAAAACATCTTATACAAAATCCATAAAGAACTCTGAAAACCCATTAACAAGAGTATAAAGAATTTGATAAAAAGGGACAGAAGATTTGAACACGTATTTCATCAAAGACAGTCATATGACAAACGAGCACAAAGAAACACAGTCACCAAGGACTTGAAAATTCAGCTGCACTGAGTTTTAATTCCCACCTGCTGCACCAAGAGCTCTGGCTCCTCGGAATTCTCATCAACCTCTCCAAATTTAGCAAAGTTGGGGAAAGTACAGTGAAAGCTCACTGGAGTTTGATGGGCCAAGCATGAGTCAGCCAGAATTTTCTAGGTCAGTTACCTCAAGTATTAGAATTATGAAATTAATAAAGTGTGCTGAACGTTTATTTTTGAATATGTGCCTGGATGAATAAGAAAGATCTACTTCAAAATAGACCTTAAAATATGTATTGATATAATTATGTTGAAATACCTTACTTCATAAAATCAATATAAGATATAATTTTTGAGATTATAATCACAGCATTTCTTTCCTCTCTTTCCTCCCTCCAAACCCTTCCACAAATCCTTTTCTTTTAAATTTATGACCTTTTTCATTTTTTATTACATGCATACACACACATACACACACACATGTATAGTCTATCCAGCCTGGATAATGTTACTCAAATGTATGTTTTTAGTGCTGACCGTTTGGCACTGGACAAGCAATTCATGTGCTCTTCCCTGGGTGAGACTATTTCTCCTGCCTTCACCATTTCTTAATTGTCTGTTGTACAGGGTTGAAGACCTCCTGGGCTTTTTCCCTTAGGCATGTCTATGTATTGTTCCTGTATGGTTCATGTTTAGGAGGTCATGTTGGTAAGACTTTATGCGTGTAACTTTTATACAGTGTTTTCTGTAAATATGCATTGAGAAGTATAATTAATGTTTGACCCAATTTGCAATAGCCATAAACAATTTCTTTCAATATATTAGTTTCAATAATTATATCAGAACAACTAATATTTAGTTGTTCATGTCTAAAGCAAGGGACCCAGGTGCCTGGTATTTGTAGATAATGGGTGTGTTGTGGAGTCTTCACTGGGAGGAAAGAAGAAAAGTGAAGACCAACAGAAAGACGCAGTTAATGTGTGTGTGCCCATCTCAAAAGTAGCCATGTCATAGGCCACTGTCAACCATATCCCCTGGTGGACTTTGAAAATGAAACCTGGTTTCCCTCTATTAACATTACTGAGATGAAATTAAAACACCAAAAATTACCATCCAGGGAGATCAGCAAGGGCAGAACTGGATGCTGTTTTCAGTACTCCAAATGTCATTCTCTTTATGTGGGGCCATGTTGCTTGGAATGAACAAAACTTGACTTAACATACATCCTCTAGTACTTAATAAGTCACTGGGCAATTAAGACAAATTGTTTCCTGTTTACGTATAACTTTGAAATAACCTGTGCCTGGAAGAAAGAAATTCCTTTTCTTCGCTACCATCAGCGAGTTTCAGGTTAAGTATCAGGCACGGATCTACTTAATTGTCTCAGTTACGATCACTCAAGTTCACTGTGTGTTCATTGTGTCTTAGTAAAATTTGTCCAGAGTGACTTGAGTGGGAATCACCACTCTTCTACACTGAAGTCCACCGTGACAGCTTTTAAAAAGTCAGTATCGGGCTGGAGAGATGGCTTAAAGGTTAAGAGAACTGACTGCTGTTCCAAAGGTACTGAGTTCAATTCCCAGCAACCACATGATGGCTCACACCCATCTATCTGGTGCCCAGAACACTATATAAAAAATAAACAAATTAAAAAAAAATAAAATAAAAAAATAAAAAGTCAGTATCTTTTCATAGCACCTTTGTCCCCCAAACGACAGCCCTTCATCTTCGATCCTAAGCCTCCTCAGTCCTATAGTGTCCTGCGTATGTCATGAGGTATTTCTGCCCAGTTATTCCCAGTTCTTGATCTTACTTGTATGTGTATGCCTATGAGCACATGAATGTTATGCACTTACTACACACATGTCCTTCAGTGTCAGCAGTTGGCCACACACATCTCAAGGTAAAAAACAAACAACTAACAACAACAACAGACTACAAAATCCACTCAGGACAGGGAAGCAGGTAGGCTAACTGCAGGCCTTCCCCTCTGCTTATGCTCCTCTGATCTAATTCCCCAGTCTCATCCCCAAATCTACAGAAGAACACCTGCTGCAACCTCTCCTTCCTAACCCTGCCCCTCTCTCCAGATGATCCCACAGATTTCCCCCTCCCAAATCCCCCCTTTTACTCTTTGCTTTATTCCAATCCCCAACTCCAGCAAGCATTTCCTGGGAATCCACAGGCCACTCCTGTCAGGAAGCAGGCAGGTTGACTGCAATTCCTCCCCTCCCCCTCCATTCCTCCAAGTCTAACTCCCGGGCTCCTCTCCAGCTCTCTAGAAGACCTTCTGCTGTCCCTTCTCTCCACCCCTTATTCACTGGGGACTAAGCAGATCCTGGTGGAACACACAGCTTTCCTCCCTCTTGCAAAGCCCCTCCACTGCACCCAACCCACCTCCATTTTTAAGTCTCAATTCCCAATACCCAGAAATCCATTTTACCTGGAGCGCTCCAGTGGACACACCTATCACGACCCCAGATGATTTCCCTACAGGCAGCACACAGCCATCACAGTCTCCTAAGAAGCAGAGAGGAAACAGAAACCAAGGACCAAAACACCCTCCCAACAAAGATTAAGAGTAAATAACAGCACCTACAATTAAATCTTCCCAATCCTAGATGAAAAAGAATTAGTTAAGTGTTTGTATTTATGAACCATAGGATGTTATTTTGATTGGGTGACTATCTCTGAGTAGATCTATTTTCTATTTATTAAAAATGTATATTCATCTTTTAAAAATAAAATTAATAAAATAAGTGATTCAATATTCTAGATAGTTTTTGTTGCCTTGGAACTTTTGTTCATATCAAAGATTTAACTCAGAGAAAAAGTTTATGTATGGCCAACTATTTCAGCAAGCTTACCTCCTTACAAGGAAAGACAATGGAGTCCTCATGTTGCTAATTACATATATGAACAGAAAATGTGGTGTAGGGTTACATTGACCAGTTCTATGTGTTCCTGAAACCTCTACAGAGCTCTACAATATCAATGGCTCATTATATATTGTCTTAGAATATTATTTGGCTGACAATTTCAAAAGTTTCTAAATGTTTGTATTTGTGTAATGCTTCTGGATAAAATATCTCTTTATTCTGTTTTATCCATTCTAATTGGAAGCATGCCTTCACTGGACCCTTTCCTTAAGCATTGTTAGAAGGGCTTCTTCGAAAGCTTTAGCTTGATGTATTGGAAGTCCTTTCTAATATATTACAGAGTTTCAAAATGAGATTTACCTTGGCAAACAGAGTTTTGTTAGAAAACAGAACATAAAACATAAAGTGGACATTAAACAAAGTAAATATCCCTTCAATAGTAATGGAACATGAATATATTTTCAACCTTTGTAAATTCACTTCTTTTGGCAAGCTTCCTGTTTACTCCTCAAATTCTGCAAACTTTGTTATCATAAACTATAATTTTAAAGCCCAAATAAATATACTAATTATGCATAATAATGAATTCACTGGGGCATTTTCACCATGTTTATGAATTTGATCACAAAAACTCTCATACCCTCAGACAGAGGTTTTTTAATTTGTAACATCTGAGCATCTCTGGTGCAAACGCCTAGTTCTCTGTCTCCCTTGGCCTTAAGTTCAGAGGTCATTATGGCTGTGTGGTTTGTGGCTGTAGTGTGCTTAGACAAATGCTATGGTGGGTAATCAGATTGAGTGGCTGTATAATGAATAATATGCCCACATTCACATGTACATACCATATACACAGACCAGAAATAATAAAAAGTAATTAATTAAATCTATCTCTTTTACAAGAATATGTTGACAAACTAACATGACTTTTGTTTAGAACATCACTAAAATATTACTATATCCAGTGTCCAAATCTGATGGTTATTTAACTAACTAAAAAATGTAGATCTGAATTAATGCAGAGTTTTCCTCATGTGTCCACACATTTTGTTTGTGTCTCTAGATTTAATCAGAACAAAGAGAGGTTTCTCCTTTTGTGTGACTATTTAGTACACATGAGATTAAGTAGAAAAATACCTTAACCTTCTGTCTCTGTATAGATTTTCATTATTGTTCATTGGGGCTAAAACTTCAGGAAAGGGGTTAAAATCAGGAGAACATTCATTTCACAAAAATGAACCTGGAAATTATTCTGTTATGAATCACATTTGTGAAGTACAGGTTTTGTTCTGTGAGAACCTGGTTCATTTCTATTGCCATGGTGACCTAGCAAGAACATGAAATGACTGGATTAACCCTTTCACTCGGGGGTCAATTTTCAAACTAATAGACATGTGTTCTGTTTGTTCCTACTCTGGTTAACATTTACCAATGAGTGGGCATCAAAATTTAATTCTCTCTCTCTCTCTCTCTCTCTCTCTCTCTCTCTCTCTCTCTCTCTCTCTCTCTTTCTCTTTCAGTAGATAACATGTGTAAGAAACCAGGATAGATCAAATTGGCTCTGACATTC
>JAQHUG010000216.1:2713999-2724077 GCA_028555095.1 Dicrostonyx torquatus | reverse complement strand
ATGGGAACGTATAAAAAGACAAGATCTCCTGATTAAATTGGGAGCATAGGGACATTGGGGGAGGTTTGAAGGGGGAGGGGAGAGGCAGGGAGGGGAGCAGAAAAAAATGTAGAGCCCAATAAATATAAAGAAAAAAATATATAATGACCTCATTTTTGCTTCCCTTTTGTCCTCCAAACCTCCTGTGTCCCCTACCAATGCCCCCCTAACCTCATCTTAAAGTCATGGCCTCTTCTTATGATTATTATTACAGATATGTGCATAGGTATATAATATAACCTGCTGCTTCTGTTTACCATCTCTTGTATGCATATGATTTTAGGGCAGACTACTTGGTATTGTATAACCAGTTGGTGGGCTAATCCTTGGGGAAGGCTGCTTCTCCTGTCCAGGAGTTCTAAGTTGCCTGTAGTTTTTTGTCTAGGAGTGGAGTGCCTTGGGAAAGCCCCTTCCTTGTTAGCATGTCAGTTGGTGTCGTCATTGTTTGAGTCTTGTTTAGACAGCCATACTGCTGTAGCTTCCCTGTTATTTCAAGTAGACACAATCTCATAGAACCCTTCATTGCCCTCTGGGTTTTGCAACATGCCTTCTCACTTCTATAATGTTTCCTGAACCTTAGGTGGAAGAGTTGTGTTGTGGAGGTTGTCTGTTGGGGTTGAGCACCCCATGGCCAGTGTATCTCTGTATTTGACCAGTGTTCGTTTTTTTTGATGGTCTCTATCTCCTGCAGAGAGATGCTTCCTTGATGAGGGGAGAAAATTACACTTATTAGGAAAAAAAGATTTAAAAGATCAATTTTAGAAATTTCTGTCAGTAAAGATTTTATGTTTTCAGTTTCCGTGATACTTCAAGTATCTACCTTCATTATTAAGAAAGTTAAAATAATAAAGTTTCAATCAAATTATTGCTAAAACCAAGGATATATACTTGCTTGTAATTTCATTTGTGTTATCCTATGTCATGGAGTACAGAGTTGTCTTTCAGACAAAGGATGGATGGATCAGGGAGAGACAAGAACAGAGAGGAAAGGAAATAAAAACCTAAAAGACTCTAGGCGCTAACCCCAGTGGCTGATACTATTTACCACTCGCTGCTCACTGTTTCAGTGATGCACACAGCCATTCTACACATACTACACAGCAGACCAAAAACCAAACAAACAAACAGAAAAAAAACTCTCACTTCTGGGTTGTAGAGTAAGAAGGAAAACTTATGAGATGTGGGTCTTCTGCATTCTGGGTTGAATCAAGGGTACACATGTGTAAAGAATCCTTTGGGAGACAGAGTGAGGACGCTGACGAGTGTCGAGTGTTCCTTTTCTCCACCAGAGAGGTAGGCTTCCTGGTACTGCTGCAAACGCATTTAGGCCACATCTACCCAGATTTTTTCTTTTCTTTCTTTCTTTCTTTCTTTCTTTCTTTCTTTCTTTCTTTTCTTTCTTTTTTTTTTTTTTTTGAGACAGGGCTTTGCTGTAGTTTTAGAGCCTGTCCTGGAGCTAGCTCTTGTAGACAAGGCTGACCTCAAACTCACAGAGATTTGCCTGTCTCTGCCTCTCAAGTGCTGGTATCAAAGGCATGCGCCACCACTGCCCGGCATCTACCCAGATTTTTAACTGAGCCTTTTGTTTTTGTTGTTGTTTGGGGACTGATTCTCTTGGTATGTAGCCAAAGATGACTTTGAACTCTTGATCATCTACTTCCAACTTGAGAGCTGTGATTATAAGCATTCATGACATCACAGTTTATGGAGTGTTAGGTATGGAACCCCAGCATCTGTGCCTACTAGGCAATCGTGTAACAACAGAGCTGCATCCCCAGGCTGGTATCTCTCCACTTTTTCATATCTCTCAATAGCTCCTTCATTGGCCACATGCCATCCTGACAAAAACTGACTTTAAAGTGCTTCTATTTCAAGATCTGTTGCATATCACACATATTTAAAGATTGATAGTGTTGTTCACTGAAAGTCTATATTCTAGCAGGGCTGGAATTTTTAATGGGGGTTTAAGAATTATATGTGAGTTGGCACTACTCTGATACTCTGCTTTCAGGAAAAGATTCCATAGGATTCAGCAATTGTTAAATTATTTGAAAGTATATTTGAAGGTTTTCAATGTGAGGAATATATTTATATGCCATCTCAAATGTAAATTGGTTATTGGTTGAAATCTAAACAATAGGATAATAGCTATTGTAATTCACTATATCCTCATAGATAATATAAAAGTTTTTGATATATTTTAGAAAGGATTTAAATTTTCTAAGGTTTGGAAGTTAGCACTCTCAAAGTGTTTTTGCGCGTCTATGCTGGCTGTCATTTAGGCAACATTATTAATGTATCAGGCTAGAACAATAGCTCAATCAGTAAAGTGCTTCCCTTGTAGGCATGAGGACTTGAGCATCGTTTCCAAGAACCACTTTAAATCATTCAAACAAGCAAACAAATACCAAAATTGGGGCTTTCAGGGTCTCATCAGTAAAGGTACTTGCTGCCAAGTCTGATAGCTGAAACTGAGATTCCAGGTCCTGAGTTTCATCTGTGGATCTCATGGGATGCATGGAGAGAACTGTCTCCTGCGAGATGACCTCTGTCTTCCAGGAACATGCTGTGATTTGTACTCCCCCACCAAATAAATATTAGAAAAAAGTTAAAAGCCATGTCTTGTAGTAAGTGTTTGAAATCCCAGCCCTGAGAAGGCAGAGATAAGTGGATCCCTGGTACTTCCTGGCCAATCAGCCTAGCCTACTTGGTGAGTAACAAGCCAGTGGCAGATTTTGTCTCAAAATCTCATGGTGACTGGCATATGAAGAATAGCAGCCGAAAGGTCCTGTGACTTCCACAGGCTCGCATGCACACACAAGTATACCTGTGCACACCCATGAACACAATTCTTTTTAAATTTATTTTACATACCAGCCACAGTTTCCCCTCCCTCCTCCTCCAGTGGGAGTCAACAAAGCATGGCATATCAAGTTGAGACAGACAAAGCTCCTCCCTTGCATCAAGTCAGGGCAAGACATCCCACCACAGGGAATAGGTTCCAAAGATCTAGCTCATGCATCAGGGAAAGGTCCTGGTCCCACTGCTGGGGGCCCCACAAAAGACCAAGCTACACAACTGCCACCCAGATGAAGAGGGCTTAGTCTGGTTCAATGCTGACTCCCTAGCTTACATGAGAAGTTTCTGTGGGTTTACTCATTATGTGCTTGACTCCTCCCTAGCTCATATAAACCCTCCTCCCTCTCTTCAACTGAACTCCCAGAGCTGAGATCAGTTCTCAGCATCTGCTTCCATCAGTTACTGGATGAAGATTCGTGGTTTGTCTTTCTGGGTCTGGGTTATCTCACTCAGGATATTTTTTTTCTAGTTCCATCCATTTGCCTGTAAATGTCATGATGTCATTGTTTATTTCCATTGAGTAATACTCCATTGTATAAATATACCACATTTTCTTTATCCATTCTTTGGTTGAGGGGCATCTAGGTTGTTTCCAGGTTCTGGCTATTATAAATAAAGCTGCTATGAACATAGTTGAGCAAGTGTCCTTGTGGTATGATTAAACATCCTTTGGGTATATACCCAAAAGTGGTATAGCTGGATCTTGG
Organism: Dicrostonyx torquatus; assembly: GCA_028555095.1. Taxonomy (NCBI): domain Eukaryota; kingdom Metazoa; phylum Chordata; class Mammalia; order Rodentia; family Cricetidae; genus Dicrostonyx; species Dicrostonyx torquatus. Next base: position 2,720,472 of record JAQHUG010000216.1, on the reverse strand, counting down.
GGTAGGTTGATTCCTGATTTTCTGAGAAACCACCATAATGATTTCCAAAGTGTCTAGATAAGTTTGCACTCCCACCAGCAGTGGCCAGCAGTGGAGGAGTGTTCCTCTTACTCCATATCATTTCCAAAATAGGCTGTCATTAGCATTTTTAATCTTAGTCATTCTGACAGGTGTAAGATGGTATCTCAGAGTTTTGATTTGCATTTCTCTGTTAGCTAAGGATGTTAACAATTCTTTAAGTGTATCTCAGCCATTCGAGATTCTTCTGCTGAGAATTATTTGTTTAGATCTGTGCTGCATTTTTAAAATGGGATTACTTGGTATTTTGATGCATAGTTTCTTAAAATTTTTATGTATTTTGGTTATCAATCCTTTCTCCAACGTGGGGTTGGTGAAGATCTTTTCCCATTCTGTAAGCTGCCATTTTATCTTATTGACTGTGCCCTTTGCCTTATAGAAGCTTCAGGAGGTTCCATTTATTAATTGTTGCTCTCAATGTCTGTCCTATAGGTGTCATATTCAGGAAGTGTCTTCTGTGCCAATGCACTCAAGGCTAATTCCCACATTCTCTTCTACCAGGTTCATCATAACTGGGTTATGTTGAGGTCTTGGACTTGAATTTTGAGTATAGTGATAAATATGGATCTATTTGTATTCTTCTGCATGTCACCATCCAGTTATGCCAACACTATTTGTTGAATATATTTTCTTTTTTTTCAATTGTATATTTTTGGTTTCTTTGTCAAAAATCAGGTGTTCAGGAAAAATGTCCTAGTTGATTCCATACACTGCTCCTGGAACCTGGAAATGTTTACATGACAGAAAGGACATTGTGGATGTAACTATGATCTGGAAATTGAAATGATGAGAATCCTAGCCTGAATTATTCAGCTGAGTCAAGATAATATTAACTTGATTCCAGACACTCACTGCCTTTGGCACTTAAAAAGAGAAACATGTTTAGGAATGTAGGTTACTCCTGGAAACAAGAGAAGAGAAGGAACAGAATACTCCTTTGAACTTCCAGATGATAATGAAGCTCTATGTCCTCTTTTCTTATTCTCCCATATTCTTGATGGAATTGGGATTTTCTTTAAGTATAAATATTATATACGTTTAGGACTTGGATTTCCAGTTTTCTCACATAGGGAAGGGCTATAAACATATAAAAGATTTTCCTTTAGGGTTAGATCATTTTCCAAGTCACAGACATGATGAATACATTTAAAACCCACGATTGGACTCTCATGTCTTTAACTTGAGCTTCAGTCCATGTTGTAATGTTAAACTCTAGTGTATGTATGTAAGATCTGCTTCAAATAGGAACACCAGGGTCACACCAGGTCCCCATATTACTATTTTACCAAACTCAATTTTCAGTGTTCACTCTCAGGCTCTGAATCACATTTGTGAACAGATCTCTGACACAGCATGATGACTCAGTTTCATTATTGTAAAAGAAAGACATTACTGTCAAACCGTTAAAATCATCAGAGCTGGTTGTCTGAACAGGAAGACAATGAACAAGGTAACTAGTACAGGAAAACCTTACTTACTTGTACCACAAAATGTGCCTAGTAACTATGTGACATTATCTAATATTGTTCCCAAGTTGTATAGTATTGAGAAAAAAAATCAGGCTTTGAAATCAGAACTCATTGACCTCTGATAAAGACTTCTGTATTATTGGGAAAGGTTTACATACATCATTGTGTCTCATTGACCTTCCATGTTTGTAGCTAGTAAGATAAATCCTTTCATCACTTTTCAGGGGCTAGAGATGACAGAAAATTATCCAACAATTCTCAACTAATATGAATTTTGTGAAGTTTTATTATAATGTCTAACAACTTACAAGTATTTTTTTTCTTTTTTTTTTAACTTACAAGTATTTAATGGGCAAAGAATCTTCATGTTGTGTGAATTTCCCCGGTAGGTTGCAAACAAATGTCTACTCATCCCACAGAGCCTACCAAGGTCAGAACCAAGCAAGAATTCCACCAGAGTTCAACAAGGCAGCTGTTTACAGAAAAGTTCACACCAACACAGGTGGTGGTGAGTCACAATTGCTGCAGCCTAGAGCTCCCTACATGATCTGTGAGGAGGACATCCCGCATATCAGATATTTACATTACAATTCACAACAATAACCAAATTACAGTTCTGAAGTAGCAACAAAAATAATTTTGTGGTTGGGATCACCACAACATGAATGTACTAATAGGTTGCAGCGTTAGAAAGGCTGAGAATCCTTGAGTTAGAAGCAATTATTTGAAACCAGACCTTAGTTCAGAACCCTGTGCTAACAATGGTTTTGCAGTGGAAACTTAGCAATCTGACTGTCAGTTTCACGTCTAAAATGTGCAAAAAAGAATGACAACATCAGAGAAGTCCTTCAAACAGCATTGGCTAGTTCCCAGAGGGCTGTTTCCCAAAATCAGTTCTTAGAGTGTCAAAACATTTCAATCTGGGGGCAAAAGAAGAGGGATGCTTGTGTTCAATATGAGATAAATGCATAAGGGGCATGCATTACAGGGAGTTTCATATATATATATATATATATATATATTTCACATATGAGAGTAAATACAGACTTTAATGTTTCAGTGGTATGATTTTAAAATGTACTTGAAAATCAAGAAAAGGAAATTTGCCTTAGAAGAAAACCTTTAAAACTGAGTGGTTGCCACTGACCCTCTTGATTCTCAGCTCTGTGCCATTTCCATTAAACTACATTTAATTTGTCAAATAGATAAGATATTAAATATATTTACAACAATTTGGAAGTCAGTTATATAGCAGAAAATCTTTGGGAAAATGATCAAAAAGGTGTTCCATATATTATTTAATGAATTTTTTAGTTATTATTGTGTGTACATGCCATGGTGCAGGTGTGGTGGTGAGAGGACAATTTTGTACAGTTGCTTCACTATTTCCATTTCTATGTGGGTCCCAGGGATTGAACTCAGGTCCAGCAAATCTTTTTACATGCAGAAGTACCTTGTCAGCCTCATTATTATATATACTATGTTTATATTATAGATGATTAACAACACACAAAAAGAATTGCATGCAAAAAGATTTGGGCAAGAGGAATTACAAAAGAATTCTGCTCCATAACTTTGGCCAAATGTTATATTGACATGTAACAATATTTAGAAAAGACAAGGCAATCTATACAAGGCAATTAAATGTCTGAGAGAGATTTCAAGGCATTGGAGCCATAATAGGATTTCAGGAACAGGGGCTATATCTATCACATTAAAGGTCTTGGAAAGGCTAAGGGAACTGATGAACTCCTTTGATTCATAATGAGAAATTCCAGAGCCTTGAAAAATATTCTTACTCTGCTTAGAGAAAAGAAACGTGTTTCAGGAATAGAAAGTCATGTATCCTTGTGGTTCTCCCACTTGAAAGACTGAAATATAGAGGCACCATGAAGAGGGTTGTCAGTGATAGAGTAGGCAGGGAGTTCGTGGGGGCCATGGCAGGGGCCATGGCAGGGGCCACTGAACAGCCTTCTACCCAGAAACTTGCTTAGAGCAGCCTAAGCAAAAAGAAAAAACAATTGCCGTCATGCAACATCCTGGCACTGCCCCAGAACATCAAAAGGCTGACAAAACAAGGACCCTGTTAGCTGGTTCTCACCAGCAGATGAATTTTGAAGCACTTAACATCTTACTCTAATATCATTGCATTGTAGTTTTGACTCTTCTCAATGCTTTTTCAGAGAATTGGGCAGGGGAGAATATCCTAGAAAGAAAGATTGTATCTGCTTTGATTTGGGAGAGCATAATGGGTCATTTTACCCTCATGAATAAGATGCCCAATTCATGAATTATTCATGAAACATAAATCCACAGCACAGAACCATTGTTTTGCCACCATAACACATCAGACAATCCTCTTGCAATCATTTTTTGGCTTACATTCTCTGATTTGTCAAATAATCTCACTTAAACTGAATTCACATCTTCATTGAGGTCTTTCTTTGAGAATACAAGAACTAAGAGAAACCCTCACCAAGTACCATATGAGCAGGCATGGACCTTTGAACTAGACTGTAATTGGTTTATACTATTGGGAGGAACATAGCAAGAAATCTTTCAACAGCAGAGGCATCACAATAATGACAAAGTTGACATAAGCATCATGTACTCCTCAGCCTGAGCAGAGAGTTAGCAGAGTTCCAAGAGTCAAGACAATGACTTGAAAAGGGAAGGGAGCAGAATCATGTCAGACATCATTGATGGGCTGAGAATACAATGATTGGTTCACACACCAGAAAGATGGAAGTAAGCCTAAATAATGTAACACACAGGGTCTCCTTCACTGACCTGGATCATACCCACTCTGCAAGGAAGAAATGTATCTCAAACAGAAGTTTTCTGTCACCAGTGTTGAACCCTACCCAACACTTTACCACGGTCAAACATGAGCTCTGTAAATTTTCTTATTTCCATCACATTAGTCTGTCCCAAGAACTAGGGATTTGAATCACATCTTTGAATCATCTTTCAATTCGATCCTAATTGTTTTGCATGAGAAGATTGCAGTTTCCCCCAATTTCAGCAGAGAACATTTCTCATCTACTTTTTTTTAAAGGAGTTTAGTTTCTTTTTTTATTAGTTTCTCGTTTATTTTTTTGGAGTTTGTTTGTGTTTGTACTCTAAATTCATGTAGATTTGATGAACAAGCATGCACTTCTTCTCTCTCCTACCTGGATATTATGTATCTTCTTCTATGACTAATGTCTGAGAAACTCTCAGTAAGATAGAATTTAATTTAATCAGTCTCAAAGCATAAAAAAATTTCCTTCACAGTGTGTCACTGACTGGGGAGGAACTCATTCTCAGAGTTTTAAAATTAATTCAAGTCAAATGTTCCTTTTAATACCTCAGGTTAAGGATTTTTAATTACTTTGGAAGAAGTTATTATAGAGCGATTAGTACAATAATCTTCAACTACTTAGTTCTTACCATACTGTATATTAAAATATTTTAATATCCATATTACACGTGTGATTTAAAGTGATGTATTCTTCTGGACTTGCCTTTCCTCTTCTAAAGATAAAGAGATGCTATGTATTTGGCCTATAAGGAAGCATTACCCAGGGGTTTTCTAATTTCCCCAATGTGCCAGCTCCTTAGTAGCAGGTTTAGTAACTCAGTAAAAGAAAATACCACAAATAATCTGAGGCCTTAAATGTATATTTCTCATCTCAGAAAACTCCTAGTTACATCCTGACTAATGGATGTGTAAGGAATGCTAAAAGGGCAGAACCGAGAGCAATCTCCACAGTTCCATCCTGGTGAACTACTTTGATTTTAATCGTGTCCCTTGAATAAGAGAAGTTGAAAACCTGAGCATTGTCAACCAGAATAAATGATTAAAGAGATTAAAAAGATTAAAAGCTAGGCTCTTGGTCCCTTTTGCTCCATCAGAATAAAAAATAAACTCAAAATTTGAACATCTTCTTTCTTCCAAAAAATATTATTAACTTTTTAAAAAATTATTTTTCATAATCTATTATCCATGAGAGACACCTATTCTCCCTCTTAGAAGTCACTAATTGTCTGTAGGTCTACATCCAGGGGTGGAAACTTGTGAAATTCCGTATCTGTGTGGACATGTCAATTTGATGTGGTATGTCCTTCTGTATATGTGTTGGCTTTATTGGCTAATGAATAAAACTATTTTGGCCTGTGGCACAGCATAATATATCCAGGCTGTAAGAGATATAGGTGGAGTCAAGGAAACACCATGTAGCTGCTGAAGGAGAAGTATAAGCCAGAACCTTAGGAACCTTACCAGTGGGCCACAGCCTCGTGGTGATACACAGATTGATAGAAATGAGTTAATTTAAGATGTAAGAGCTAGCTAGGAATATGCTAGAGTCATCGGCCAAGCAGTGTTGGAATGAATATATTTCCTGTGTGATTATTCATGTCTGAGCTGCTGGGAAATGAATGAGCAGTTTCTGACTACAAAATGGCACCCAACAAGGAGCTGAGAAAAAAGGGCTTCTAGACCCACAAAAATGGGAGTCAGTGGCAGCTTCTTGGTAGTGCATTGGTTTGTTTGTTTGTTTGTTTGTTTGTTTCAGGTAGGTTCTGTTTGCTGGCTGCAAGCAGAGGCAATGGCTTCTTTAAGAAATGGCAGCTTCCTGGTTCATGCTGGCAGCACAAACTCTGGCTCTTTTGGGAGATCCTAAACTTCAATGGGGTTTGTGATCAGAGTGCTACTAGTTTCTTAACCTTGTGTCCCTGGAGCTGTGGCAGTGAGCTTGGCTCACAGAGGTGGTCAACATTCCTCTGCCATGTTGGACTGGGCAGAGTTGGTCCTACTCACGAACACTTAGCATTGAAAAGTAAAGATGTTCCTGTTCAGAAAATGATTACAAGATATGCAATAAAGACAGATTCAGACAGAAATAAGCCTCTGAACAGGACACGGTGTGTTAAATGTATGTA
>JAQHUG010000216.1:2692568-2711542 GCA_028555095.1 Dicrostonyx torquatus | reverse complement strand
CTCAGTGGCCAGAAAATAAACAAGTAGTCTCCACCAACATCAACTGGTGTTTTTATTGTTCAGGTCTTATTTAGGGAAGCTATATTTTTTTATATTTGATTATGTGCAGCTCCCTTGAGCCATCTCTCTAAACTTCAATATCAATTTCTATTGATATTTAAATGTTTAAAATACATCTGAAAAGTAGGTAATATAAAATTTGTAAAAGTGGTCATATCTAGAGAAGGGACTTGATTGGTTGAGCAATGGGATGTAGGAGGAAGATTTATTTTTGCAATCATTTAATATGTTTTGAGATTTCTATATGATCATTTTTCTTTCGTATGTTTCTATAGCTACATAAACAAGTACAGTAGTATATTTTTACTGTCAGGTACATGTATCTTCTCATTTGGTCCATTTGATAATGCTAGAAGATTTGGTTGTGGTATTATTTTCAGAAAGTTAGAGTACTATGAAAGTTAGAGTTAGATCTATGGTAGTCTTTCTTCCTAATTGACTGGGAACACTTGGGAAATGGAAAGAATAATATGATTCACAGTTGATGAAGAAGCCTTGTTAACCAATTATTTTCAAGAGGTGTGACCAAGTTAGGGTGTGGTTTTCTGGGACCCACAAAACGGATGCCCTGCCCAGGTGCTCTTTCTCCCCGTGGTTCCCTCACTGCACAGCTGAGCTTGGACTTCTTGCTCTGGTTTCATGAGTTTTCCCCTTATAATAAATAAAAATATAATTGTTTATCTTTTAGCTAGCCTGTTTATTTCCCCCAATCAAGTTAACTTCCACACCCAGTAACATGTTTTCCAATGTGTTCGCTGAACTGGTGAGCAAATATGATATTAGACAATAGGATACTCCACTATAGAATACCTTTAGCAGGATGCCTCTGAGTGTAACATCCCATAAAAAACATGGACTCTATAGTTTAATAAGGCATGGCTTAACAGAAAGTGTCACACAAACTGGAATATGTAACCAGAGATGTGTGTGTACAGTAAAGCCAGGATACATTGCCTTGAAACCTCTGTACTACCAGGGCTTAGGGAGGCTATGTCTGTGTCTGGCAGCAAGCACCAGCACTGGTATCTCATGTGTCTCCTTGTACACTTGGATATGACTTTCAGGATCTTTCCTCCTTTGGGGCATTTTAGAATAGAACTTCTGTCTTAATCAGACTGCCTCTAGTGTGACGAAGGACCTGGGAAAGTGAACTTAAAGGGGAAAGGAGTCGTTTTAGCTCAGGCTCAGAGGCTTCCACCCAAATCACCTGGTTTTATTGTTACTCTATCCTGAGGCAAGGCTGTGTCTTAAGAAAGGAATGTGCAATGCTCATTTCATAGCAACTGGGAACAAAGAGTGAGAGGAAAGGGCGGGAAAAAGGATACCTTCAAAGTAACACCTCCCGCAATACACTCTCTGCAACTAGGTCTTCCCTCTGAACAGCTCATTAAGCTACAAACATTTAAGTGGATTAATGCATTGATGAAGTTAACACTTTCAAGACACAATCACAATCACTACACCTACTTCTGCCTCTGACTAAGGGACCAAGAACTCTGAGGACCACTCAAGACACAAGCCACAGTGCTAGTAAATAGGTCTTTTATGAGGCTAGAAATTCTGTTGTAGAGACCTATCCTAAAGAGGCCAAACTGCTAAATATGCATCAAAAAAAGGAAAAAAGAAAAAGAAGGAAGGAGAGAGAGAGAGAGAGAGAGAGAGAGAGAGAGAGAGAGAGAAGAGAGAGAAATAAAGAGAAGACTAGCAGGGCAAAAAGGTAAGAGAAGATAAATGAAGTCTATATCAGAAAACAAGTAGTGAAGATGAGCCATCTAAATCCCCAAAAGATGCTGTTTGTCCTCATAGAATACTAAATATACTGCTTAAGGGCATAAGACTTGTGAGGTCCAAATATTAAGACAGATCCTTTGTTATCATGATTACTATAGTTTGTGAAAATCCTGTCTGAGAGGCTGTAGAGGAGAGGCAGTTATGGGCTTACCCTGGGAGCCAGAACGACGAGAATTTAATAACTGCTTTGTTCTTTGTTCGCTGTGAACTGCGTCATTCTGACTAACCTCTCTGAAAAGCCGTGTAATATCCTCTCACACTCCAACCTCTCTGTCTATCAGCCTATCTTGCTAGCTAAACTATTATGCTTACCTTCCACTAGAAAGAAAGTGTTTGGGACTGAATTAATGATGTGGACATGAGGATTCATCTCGGATTTAATAACCCAAATGTGTTCCCTAGCCTCAGAAGACCCTTCTAAAACTAAACAAGAGAATGTGTTGACAGAGCAGAGGCAGGGTACTGGAAGGAAGGGGCCATCAGTCAAAATATTCTGAGAGCATATAGGATGTAGGCAAGGGAAGACAATGAATGTTCCATATACATTTGAGTATAGTATTTTTATTTTGGTTGACTGAGATCTATTTTGGACATTTAACCTCAGGCAATACAGCATAATAAATGTATGTTGTCCTAAGAGACTAAGTATATAAAACTTTGTTCTAAAAAGTCAAATACACCTGGGGTGATGCTGCCTCGTAATCCCACCAATCATATTAACTCCCCCATGACGTACATGAGGCAGCACAGAGGTTTCATACAGGAACACAGTCTGGATTAAATGGACTGTTACTAAGAACAAATGCTTCGTTTTCCTGGAAACATTTCAGCACAAAACATTTTTAAGGTTTTAGCACATTTGTTTTGACCTCACACCAAAATTAAAAGAGTGAATGTGTGTTTTCTGTTATTTGGAGAAATAACTGCTTTTCAGGTCTCAACCTCAATGTATCTAATGGCTGCCATTTGTACAAATGCCATTATTCTTACTCAAGGGTATTTCTATAGAAGTAATTGATGATTGCTTGAATATTATTATGCCAGTTCTTTTCAGGTAGGAAAATTCCAGGGTTCTGATGCTCTCTGTTCAAACAGACTTAATAACTTAATAAAGACAAAGGATATTATGAAAATACATTGACCAATACACATAAAACTATGTGAATCTCTGTGTAAATTAAGAGAACCGTGCTAATGCCACTTTAATGGCCACATCACTTCCTCTTACCGTGTTGATATTTCATAAATCTATAGCAATAGATAAAGGTTACATATTGGTAGGAACATGATTTACATTTCATGTCATTTTGCATAGAAATATACTTTTGTTTTATACATCTGAAGATAAAAAATAAAATTACGGGTCTCTTTTCTGCAAGCAGCTGGAAGAAATAGCACAATTTTGATAATGGAAAGGTCTTTGCTTTGTTTTCTGATGTAGCACTGCATTCAAACAGTTCAGAAGGAATTCAATCATTTGTAGACATCATCTTCAAAATGCATGACCTATTGTTGCTACTAATTCACTTGAAATTAAATTGTTCTGATAGTTGCTTTCCTTAAGCCAATGGTTTCCTTTTTAAATACAAACTGTGGGATAGAAATTACTCTCTAATGCACAGGTTAACTGTATGTGCATAAGCTTTAAAATCATTACAGTAAAATTTGCATCTTAACTGGCCTCATCATAGAAATCTTTTTATATTCAAGATAATTTAAAGGTCACCTCATGGGTTAGATAATAAAAGATTGTTAAATTATACTGCTGCTTGTTTTTGTCTGAATGAGAAATTGGGTGACCATGGGAAATATTCACAAGGTCTAGGCTGGAGTCAGCCTTCCTGTGCCCTCTGCCTGGCACTCATTGGTAGAATATGAGTCTTTCTTTGCATTTTCTCTTTATCTTTAAAAGAAACTTAGCTCCATCCTGGGCATATAAATCTTGTTTAAAAGTCTGTTTACCTCTGCCTTGTTTTTAGGAGTTATCTTTACTATTTGAAAAACAACATAGTAGGGATAGCTACAAACTAAGCACACACACATACACAAAGAGAGAGAGAGAAAAAAAGAGAGAGAGAACAAAAAACTTGAGGACCAGCAGGAATTCTCAGTGGTTAGAGCCTGCCACAGAGGTTGGTCATCTAGTTCCATCCCAAGGACCTATATGACCTCAGGAGAGAATTGACACCCACAGGTTGCCCTTTGGCCTCCAAAGGAACACTGTGATACACATGACACATACAACTATATATACACATACACAACCCACGTAAAGTAGATTTAAAAAAAGACATAGAAAGTTCATTTTGAAGTTGAGTGACAATTGCTTTCTTGTAACAAGAGATCCTGTTACACTTGAAGAAAACAACGAGGTTTTTCCTTAATGAAAATTATGAGGCAGTTATTACTAATGATTTCTAGTAGACCATTCTGGAGATAGACCAAGTGTGGTCTATTATGAGGCAGTTATTACTAATGATTTCTAGTAGACCATTCTGGAGATAGACCAAGTGTGGTTTTCCATGGTTTAATTATTGCCAAACAGTGGGGTTTGTTCAATAACCATATATCTTAACATTTGCCTAGGAGGTAGGAGGAAACAGGTGGTACTAGAACCATAACTTCAAAGAGGAGCAGCAAGCACTCATGCTCACAGGTCCTGCAGCGGGTGGTGCTGAGCATTGTTGGGGGCTATACAATGTTTTTATATTTATCTCTATGTTCAAACATGATTAAGGAATAGTCTTTTACTATTGACTGGCACAGAAGCCTCATTTTCTGGTCCTTCTCCCCTACCTTATTGACAGGAGAAATGTCCTAAGACACCCACTTGGAGCCTGGAACCACAAACGCTCATACCCTATAAACAATATTTTTGTTTTATATATATATACACACACAAAATTTACAGCTCTATATTTAAAAGAAGTACTTTGGCCCACCCAACCTCTGCCAGAGCCAGCAGGCAAGGAAGGCCCGCCCACCTGCCCAACCTCTGCCAGAGCCAGCATGGGCAGGCCTGACATCTGGGAGCACTGAGTGACCTCCAGTGTGACTGAAACCATGGCCCTGACTCTGCCACGATGAGCTACCATCTGATCCTTAGATTACTGCCACCTGGAGGAGCTATCACCAGAGTCAAAGCCCCAAATACACCAATTTGAGGAGGAGATGGGTAGAAGGTAAGAACACACTCAACACCACAAAGAGCACCACCAAAAACAAGCGGCTCTACAACAGCAAGACTTGAAGACCGCAACACAGATGAAGCAGAAGAAAATGACCAAAGAAAAACTTTAGGAAAATGTTTAAGGACTTTAAAGAAGAAATGAAAAATTCCCTCAAAGTAGTGGAGGAAAAGAGAAACAAAAAAATGCAAGAAAAATGAATCCCTTAAAGAAAACTAAGAAAAAGCAATCCAACAGGTGAAACAAACAATTCAAGACTGGGAAATTGAAATAGAGACAATAAAGAACACCCGAACCAAGAGAGTTCTGGAAATAAAAAATATGGATAAGTGATCAGGAATCACAGGTGCAAGCATGAACAGCAGAATACAAGAGACGGAAGGGGAAATAAACATACTGAGTGAGGTCATCCAGACCCAGAAAGACAAATACAATATGTATTCATTCATAAGTGGCTTTTAGATACAAAGAAAAGACAAAAACACAGCTTGCAGTACACAACCCCAGAGAACCTAGACAACAAAGAGGTCCCTAAGAGAGACATATATGGATCTACATAGGAAGGAGTAAAAGACAAACTCTCCCAAGTAAATTGGGAGTGTGAGGGTCACAGAAGAGGATAGAAGGGGAGAGGGGAGGAGGGGAGGAGAGTAGAGAAAAATGTATAGCTCAATAAAAGCAATAGAAAAAGAAACAAAATAATAATTAAAAAAGTATTCTGTGATCTCTCATGGAAATATTTAAATTGTCACATTATCCTTGCATTTTGGGTCCATCTCTGAGTAAAATAAAATTACTTAAAAAAAGACCTGTCAAGATCTGAGGCATCCCCATCACATGACAACTGAGAGGACTAATTAACCACAGCGCAAAACACTGTGGACCACATGGGATGCAGATGCATGTTTACAAACAGTCAGAGTGAAGAGGGACCTTGCATTCCAGACTGGACAAGAGGCTGCAAATTCTCATCACCCACTTTTTGTTGTTGTTTATTTGTTTGTTTTTTTGAGACAGGGCTTCTCTGTGTATCTCTGGCTGTCAAGGCACTCACTTTGTAGACCAGGCTGGCCTCGAACTCACAGAGATCTGCCTGCCTCTGCCTCCCTGGTGCTGGCGTTTAAAGGCGTCCTATCATCACCCAGCTCATTACCTTCTTTGGAATGGTATAAAGTTCATGACTTAGGTGATTGGAAATTTTCTGAGTGAAACTACAGATAAAGGAATACTACTATATCTCTGATTTGTCATATTTCCTGGACTTCTGGGCCTTCAAATTCTTTACATTCAAAACTGTCTTTCATTATAACATTATGATCACCATATTGTACTAACATATGTTTAGTAATTCCTAATTTCTTATATAGCAAATTCTAAAATCATCTACACAAAAATTTCTTCAAGCTGTATCATCCCCAATTTGTCTTTAACTATATCCCTTACTATTCCCCAAGCACCTCCTTTCAAGTTATTTACATGCAAATACTCATAAAAGTCAACAAGTATTTGATGGGTCATCATAAAGTGCCAGGAAAGCTTGTAATTACTGTGATTCCTGCAGTGGCTAAACCTTTGCCTTCGCAGACCTCAAAATCCAGAGACATGATATGAGACACTACTGTTACCTTTCTCTAAATGCCCTTTGTCCCCGTGAGAAAATCCCTGATGATTCTTGAAGAAAAATAGTTGTTATAATAAGCATGATCACTCACTCCAATTTCCTCTTCTCCTAGTGTGCTGTCTTACTGGAACATGTCTTCGTAGCCCATCTCACTTAGTGTATAGCTATTGATTTTACAATTAATGTTTTTCTAATAGCCAAGAAGCAAAGAAAACCAGAAATGATTCTTGGAGGACAAGAGAACACCTTAGCTTTTTATCTCAGGTCAGTGTCAACTTGACTCTTTGTTACCATTTAACAATAAGAACCTACTTTATCTTATCACCCCACAGGATATCTTATATATGGATGACATGTTAATTGGACCTAGAAAGAAGGAAATGTAAATATTCTAGATGGTTTTGTATATGCAGAAATGACAAAGGATGAAAAATAAATCTTTGAAAATTATAGACTCTGAAGTTTCTGGGGAGAGGGATGATATGAAGGTTCAAAATAATACAAATTTTAAGTCACTATAACCAAGGCTCAGGGAACATGGCCACGGAACTGTTGCACTCACTATTAGCAGTGGTTACCAGTATAAGACCTGCATGAGATCACATTCCAGCATTTATTGGGTAGAAACACACAAAGCACCCCTCCATGTGAAAAACTATTGAGAGTTTGCATGCTATCCCTGTTCCTGTGTGTGGCTCCACACCTACACAGGTAGGACAGCTCTAAAATGAACTTCACAAATTATTTTAAAAGGAGAAAGTAGAAAAGGAAGAGGAGGCAGAATGAAGATGAAGGAGGAAAAAACTCGAAGGACACTGGAGAGGAGAATTATTAGTGGCAAGGGGAATTATGAACATATTTTACTGTACATATGTATAAAATTCTCAAAAATTTAGAAACAGGCAAATAAAATAATGTTACCTAAGGACACACGGTTTTTAGTGGAAGACCAGAAGTCTTAGTGTGTAGAAACAACATACATCCCACTTGTTGAAGACTTCTCAGTTTTAGTGGAGACTAGAAGAGGAAAGTGTCCAGGAGCTACACACTCAGGTGAGCAGGTTCTGTCACTTTTGCCTCTGTCGCTTGATGTCAGCAGTGTGTTTGCTGTCCTTGATGAAAGTCACCCGACTCTCCGAAGTCTGAGAAGAATCCAAGCCCCTCCTGCTACATATTTCTGAATTTGGATAGCTGGCTAGGAGGGCTAAGAACTGAGGTTTTAATTATGAGTGGAACATTAAGAGATTAATTCAAAATATAGATTACAGTTATTTATACAATTGAGTATTTGTTTGTTTCATGAAGGAGGCTGTAGTTTAAATACAGCAGTGCTGTAGGTGAACTGGAATATATTTGTTAGAATAGATTCCAAAGGCCTGATGAAGTAACATACACAGGATGCTTACCCTTCTGCCAACCATGTTTTTATCCTATATCACATCTAAGTGTTCAGGAAAACTTGCCTGGACCAGCTTTTGTTGAGGAGAAAATAATTTGACCTGATTTACAAAATTCCTTACATGATATGTTGGGGTTAAGTAGAAGTTGCTCTTTCACCAGTTCTGACTGTAGATGGCCCTGTTCTTGAGTCAACCCAGGCCTATTCAGCATTGTGCAAGAATTTCAAGTCTATATAAAAGCAAAAAACATGCACAGGAAATAAATATAAAATAGAGAAAACTATTTTCTCAGATTTGATTTTATGCATACAAAGTATTTGGAATTGACTTAAAAGTTTATCAGAATTTCATAGTAAATTTAGCAAGATTTCAGAATACAAGATTAACAAAATAGCAACACATAACCATAAGTTGTAGACAGTTCCAAATAACAAACACCAAGACTCAATATTAATCACAAATGCTCGACTGATAGCTCAGGCTCATTACCAGCTAGATATTGCAACTTAAATTAACCCATTTTTGTTCATTGACATTCTGCTACATTACCTTTCTTTCACCTTGAACTTCCTGTTTCCTGTCTGTGTCTCTCTGGTGACTCCTCTGACTTCGTCCTTCTTCCCAGGGTCCTTTGTCTGTTTCTCCCATCTAACCTTATCCTGTCCAGCTATTGACCAGTCAAACACAGTGACATATACTCATACAGTATAAAAAAATACTTTACATCTTCCTTTTTGTCTAATTAAAGAGGAAGGTTTTAACTTTAAAGTGGTAAAATTATGTACAACAAGAAACAGTTATTAAGAATTACAGTTACACCATTCAGTCCATTATCATTTGGTAAATTTAGAGAAAATATTATTTATCTTATCTTTGTGAGTCTAAAGTTTTATAACAATTTACCTTTTATCATAACTAAGGAAAACTCTAACTATCTAGTCTTCAACTCTGTCAAAGACCCAAGAAGGGTGAAATGTTGATTAATGACAGGGACATCTGGTTATCTGGACTGTCACCCTAAGTTTTTCTGTAATGATTGGGGCATCCAACTTTGGCCTACAGATCTGGTATTTCTGATAGACATTTGTGAGAGCAGGTGTTGAAGGAATGTCCTACCTTGTCTTGGCAAAGTGTAGCAGTTGTTTTCTTTTTCATTCTGCTGGTCCAGTTTGGACAGTATACTGTTAGATATTCAGGTAAGAGCAGTTTTTTGCCCAAATGGTTAACTTTTCCCTCAAGAAAAGCAAACCCATGTGGAGTTTTGTTGATGCCCATTATCTTCTCTGAAGTAAATTGGTGCTGCCAGGAGCAGACGTGTCTTACTATTAAGAAATTTTTATGTTACTAAGACATTTTAAATGCCATAATCTTCAAGTCTATAAAATGTTAGGAAACCATCTATCTATATAAATATGCAAATAAACCATCTACCTATATAAACCATCTATCTACATAAATGTTAGGAAACCATCTATCTATATACATTAACCTTGAAAACACACCTAACTTGACTATATATTTGACCATTATAGAAGACTATCTGTATTTTAATTGTATATTATATTTTTATTTTTCTTGTTTTTTCATTTTTTTATTAATTTTTAAATGAGTTGCATAAGCACAATGACCCAAATAAGAGTAAAAACATATAGTATAGTAAAAATAACTTGAAATTTGTATCAATAAACCAAAATCCATACCAATGTATTTTGAGAGTAGTAGTTTTTTCTACTAAAGTAGGTTCAATAATATATCCTTTTGTCCTATGATTTTTATATCCCCTTTTTCTTTTTAGATCACTGAATCTAATCTCCTTTGTTCAGCTTGTTTTTCTTGACCATTACCAATAACAACTTATAACGAATACCCCATAAATGATAATGGCACATCCATATCCAATATTTTGGGAATGTGGGCATCATTCTGTAGACTACTTCCTGTTGTCTAGGGTCACTGGTATCTTTGAGGGAACCTTGAGAAACTGGGATAATAATTATGTCATCACTGGAGTAGTTTGTGTTGTTGGGCCATCTCAGTCAACAGCCTTGAAATAATTTTGGATGCAGAATTTTGAGCAAAATGTAAGAGAAGCAATTTGAAATATTGGATCTTTTGAGCCATCTGTTTTCATTGATGTTTAGTCCCCTTGTTCTGAAAATATGTAAACTTTTAAAGGTAACATACATTTCAAGTTTACGATATGTGGTTGCATAAATCAGTTAAAGATGATTTTTTTGTCTATGTTTGAAGAGGCAAAACATACATTATATGTTTTATAGTTCTTCTAGGTTTATTTTTTATGTATGCAACCAGCATTGGGTACCATTTGTAGGTAGACTTTTTTTCCCCACCAGTTAGCTAGGATTTTAGGGAGGTTTTCCTGATCAAACTTGGTTTTCTTTCACCTGGAATGAATCTACAGCTTCTCATTTCCTGTGGAAATAAAAGCATAATTTCTTTCCCAAAGCAAAACACCTTTTAACTTAAATTTTGAAGTCAAGTTACTTTTTTAAGGACTTTATTACTTTAAAACTATATATTTCTTTTTCATGACTGTCTATATATTTTTTTTCTCTCTCAAGCCTTTGCACATTTTTAAACATACTGTAACTGGCTTAGAATTCTTTTCTATCCATTTTAAAGCTTTGTCAGGTCTTATGCAGAAATGTTGGCCCCACATTAGAATGCCATTTCTCTCTGGACTTTTCTTTCCCACCTGCTGGTGATGTGGAATTCCCCTCTGTATGCTGTGAATATGTTTTATTGGTTAATAAAGAAGCTGCTTTGGGCCTATAGCAGGGCAGAATAAAGCTAGGCTGGAAGAGATATATAGAGAGAGTAGGCAGAGTCAGAGAGATGCCAAGTAGGTGCTGAAGGAGACTGAGGCCCTAGAACCTTACCAGTAAACCACTAGCCTCATGGTAAATTATAAAATAATAGAAATGGGTTAATTTAAGATATAAGAGGTAGCTAGCCATATGCCTAAGTGACTGGCCAAGCAGTGTTGTAATTACTATAGTTTCTGGGTGATTATTTTGGGTCTAGGTGGCTGGGAAACAAATGAGCAGTCTCCACCTACGTTCCAGTTCCCATGTAACTGCCACAGAGACTCAATATTAATTATAAAAGCTCAGCCAATAGCTCAGGTTTTTTTCTTTTACTGACTAGCTCTTACAACTTAAACCCATTTCTATTAATCTACATTCTGCCTTGTAATGTTACTTCTCTTTCATCTTGCAACTCCTGTTTCCTCTCTGTGTCTCTCTGACAACTCCTCTAACTCTGTCCTTCTTCTTCCCAGAGTCCTTAGTCTGGCCCTCCTACCTGACCTTCCTGTCCAGCTATTGACCAGTCAGCTTAATAACCCAGTCACAGGGACACATATCCACACAGTGTAAAGGAATATTCCAAAATGAACATTTTTTTAAAATAAAGTTATTTACAGCAGTCAAATCACCAAATTCCCAGGACAAAATCTAGCTCCAGCATGTGTTTCTCAAGCAGACATTATTTTGCCCATAGGACTCTTTGGTGATGACTGTAAATTTTTGGTTGTAATGGATAAGGGGATCATCTGGCAACTAGGAGATAGGGGTCAGAAAGCTGCTAAAATTTGCGATTCTTAGCTTCCTACAGCATGAGATGAGCAGTTCCATAATGCCAGTCATGCTGAGGCTGAGAACCTACTAAATAACATAAAAATAGAAGACCACTACACAGAAAGGTTATGTAGACGGCAACTAAAAAGAAATCTTAAAAAAATCTAAATATGTGGAAAGTTCTAATAGCCCATCAATCATTATAATGTATATTTTCTCTAAATTGATTCCATGTAATTCTTTTTTTTTAATTTATTCATTTATTTTTGTTAAAAGCAAAATTTACATTTACTCCCCTTGTTCCCGGCCCTCCCGCTCCCCCACTACCCCACCGCCCTCCCCCCGCTTCCTTAAGATGGTGCAGGTTACCCTGTCCTATGGGGAGCCCAAGGCACTCCCCCCCTCCATCTCAGTCTAAGAAGATGTGCATTCATATAGAATAGGTTCCCAAATAGCCAATACATGCAGGAGAGATAGGTCCCAGTGCCATCATCGTTGGTCTCTCAGTCAGTCCCCTCTGGCAGTCACATTCATAGAAACTCTATCAGGCTATTATATTGTGGCAAAATAAACTCATTCTCAAAATTTCATAGGATCTAAACTAGCAGAAACAATCTTGACAAAGAGAAAATGCAGCACTTTTATACCATCCAACTTTGACCCCCACAGTAACATTGGAGTGCAGAGCAGAAAGGAAGAAAACAATACCCAAGAAATAATTTTACATATACACTGATAGTTGGTTATAGTAGATGTTAAGGTCATTCTTCAAACAAATAAAAAATACTTTTGTCAAATGCTGCTTCATTGTAGCTGGGTATCTGTGTCACTTAATAGCATTAAAGATAACCCCAGAGATACCAAAATGAGCTGAGTCTCACATTAAAAAAGAGAAAACAAAGCCCTCACCTTAAATTCATATGACCAAGAGCAAACCATGTTTGAATTATTATCCACTTCTCACCCTGTGTCTTCAGTTTGTGATTTCTGGCTTCTCTGTGGTCTGTCTCTTGGCCATCTATTTTGACCTCTGATTGTCCCTATATCTGTATGTTTGTCTCGATCATAGAGATTTGCTCTGTATTTTCTGAACAGCACAGAAAACATGATATAGGGAAGGAAGGGGGGACACTTTACAGAACTATTTAATAAGAGTTTTACAAGGGATTATTACAGCCTCCAAGTGACTCCAAGCAACATTGAAAATTAACAGTACTGCAAATATTACCATTAACAAACTGTATCCACATTGTGCTCAGCATTTATGGCAAGTATTCATGGTGTGAGATTGCTTCCAATCTGATGGCTGCTTTCAGCAAAGGGCTACCATAACACAATACCCATATGTATTACTCTGAGTTAGAGGCATGGAAGATTTCAGAATTAAGATTGAAGCTATGCATTAGCTTACATTGTAAATGTGGACTACATAGAAAATGTAAGCTAAGTAAGGTTAGTTGTTACATTTTCTCTTAAAGGCAGGCCCAGTGCTAATTCCTAAGTGACTTTATCAGGCTAAATCCTAAGTGACTTCAGGGTATTTTATTAACTTGGCTGGGAGGCCCAAGAAAAGTTCCAGTCTTTTTGAATGTAAGAGCTATTTTTAGTAAAGCAGTAAACAGTATCACTACAGATGCCTATACGGGGAAAATAAACCCAAAGAAACTTACCTTTTGGTGAGTCTCACATAATTTATAATATATAATAAACACACACATATACACATCATAAACTTAATCATTAAGCCCAGGGCCATAAATGCTCCAGAAGAAACTAAGAGAATGTTTTTGAGGCCTTGAAATAAAGGTAAGTCGTTAGACAAGACATAACTAGCACTAACAACGTAAATCCTGAGAATGAACTAAGAACATAAATTAGGATTTCTGCCTTTCAAAATATACCATTACTGAAATAAACCTATGTCACAGACCAACTTATGTTAAAGGACTAGAATCTATAATGTATAAAGAGTATTTACATTAATAGTAAAATCATGATTATTCCTTTTGTGAAAAATGAGTCAGATTTGGACAATATACTACGAGTACTCAATAAACACACAAAAGATAAATATTTAATGCGTCAAGCTGTCATATTTTGGCATAGCATCCTCCGACCTTACGTCAGGATTCTATCTTCTAATTAGTTAAACCTTTTATGTGACAACATTCCATACCCACCAGAGGGCTAAAATCCAAAAGACTAATTCTACTGTCTGCTAATTAATACATGGGGCAGTTGTTAGCAACCCCTCAGATTTCCCTGGAGAGCTTGGGCCTGCATTCTCTGGTCATATATACCCACGGACACGTGATATTCATTCCACAGATGCAGTGACCGAGTTGGAAAGGCAAAGAAATTGAACATTTTAGAAATGTTGCAATAGAAATAGAAATGGTGTAATAATGTCTTCTTTCTAGACAGCGGCCCTGCCAGTGAGCTGAATCCCCCGCCTTTTCTTAGGCTTTTCATTGGTTAGTTTGGTTTTGAACTCACTTAAAACTACAGAGCAAGTTCATTGTAAAAGTTTTGCTCTCCTAGTTAAGTAATAAGTCTGAACCCACCCAGTGTAGCTGCTTGAATTTTCAGTGGTAGCATGCTTCTTACACTTCCCTAAATGTGTTTTGTTACTTGTTACCTTCAAGCATAAAAGGTTTTCCCTTTGTATGCAATATACTCTTATCCCAAATCACCGTTCACTTTTCCAGTTTCACCACTGCTTCCCTAACACCCTTCCTCTGCTCTTCCTATAACGTCTTAACATTTCAGACATTGCACTGACATGTCAGAGTATTAGATTAAGTTACATGAAACACCTAATAATTTACCAACTGTGAGCAATAAAAATGACAATTTAGTATGTTCCAATGTGTAGTCTCATTTTGTACCTTAATTTGTAGTCTCATTTTGTAATCTTAATCCTCAACATTTAGCTGGGTGTTCTTATACACACACTGTACATTTGGCAAGTGAATTTGGAACATGGAATTGAATGCAGTTACCAAGGCTTATGAAGTGGAGAGGCAGGTGTGTTGATCAAAGGATAATAAAGCAAGGCACTTTGAGAAGCTAAAAATTGAAGGAAAGGCAATCACTGTACTATTTTCCTAAATTCCAAAGAAAAAGCATCAAGACCTTTGGAAAATGTATGTTCAATTGCTGTCTTAGGGCTAAGTGCTCGCTCAAGTTCAAGGAGTAAATGGCCAGTGGAGTAGTTCCTTTTCAGACTTCACAATATATAGCCAGGCTGAAGGTCAGGAGTCCAAATGAAGCAGCAATTCTAAATGGCGAGAGATATGTTACCGTACAATCTGAGTCAAGCCACTCTTTATGAATGGTAAATGATGTCAGTCTTGGTCTTGCAAGGGCTTGGAAAGTGCACTTGAGATCAAAGGGAAACAATGGCGAGAGCAGAGTTTCCAGGAGAAAAGCTTTCAGGGACTGCACCGTGTTCCGTCCTTCTCTGTACACAGATGGCCTGGACGTGGCTAGTCTAAGTGGGAGTTTCGAAGACAGATGGAACCAGCACCGGAAACTATAATCCATTAGTTTTGTGGGGGAAGAAAAGAATTCTTAAGATATAAGGGTGGGGTGGAAGGATATATCCAAAGTACATTTATACCTTATGCGACCCATTATGATATAATAAGTATTAAAAGATACAAACAGAAACCCTGAAGGGAACAAAATGTAAATGTTGGATGCCATGGGCATAGGGGAAATTCTAATTTCTTATTTTCGTGGTTTGTAGACTCTATGTCCAGAAGAGGGTCTATATTTCTGTATTTTTATTAACACATTTAAAAACACAATTTCAAAGGTGACCTGATGCATCTGTCTACTTGAGAACTACTGGAACAGAACTCTATTATGGCCGGTGGATGCCTTTCAATTAAAGGGCTGGGTACGCAGCCCATCGGCAGAGTGTTTGTCTAGCAAACTCTAAGCTCTGCCGTTGAACTCTAACCCTACACAAACAGGGCCCGGAGGTGCACACCTGTAATGCCAGTTCTTGGGGCCTGGAGGCAGGAAGATCAGGAGCCTTCAGTCCTTTTCTGCAACAAAATGAGTAGGTGGCCAGCTTAGGATACATGCCACTTTGTGTTTGATGACACTGATGGGTCAACAGAGATCATGAAATCACCATTAACAACAATCTGTCATTGCTGCCTAATGTTATTAGACAGAGACTGATCGATATGCTACAAAGTATGTGAACATAGGAAAAATACTTCCCGTGTTTCTCCTTTGGTTAAAACAGATAATGAGGGAAAGTCTTAACAGTTCCACAAAGTGTGAGATATTTCAAATATTGAGTTTAATATCATTTCATTTTTATAAATCTAGAACAAAGATGGGCATCTCCTTTACAGGAAAATAAATTTTAGATATTACTTTAAGTTACAAAATTACAAGCTTAGTATTTCCTGAAACAGTAGGATTTATAAACCCGTATTTGTTTTTACTAGTCTATCAAAATGAAATTGCTTCCATTTTAATGACTTACAATGCAATTTATGAGCATCCCCTTAGATACACCTATTACTTATACAATAAAAGCTATGGGCTTTTCTAAATATGCACGTAATGCACGTAAGCTTGCACATGTGCATGGGTAATTTACTGTTGAGCCATGTGAGCATGTACATGTGCATGGGTAGTTTACTGTTGAGCCATTTCAACCACAGGCCAAGAAACCCCAGACACAGAGAAACAGTGACCCACATGGAAAGACATAGTCTTTTTCCAAGTGGCCTTCAATTTCTTTCTTTCTTTTTTCTTCTCTCTCTCTCTCTCTCTCTCTCTCTCTCTCTCTCTCTCTCTCTCCTCCCTCCCTTCCTTCCTCCCTCTGTTTTTTATCTTTTATTTCTTTTTCTTCTTTGGTTATTTGAAACAGGGTTTCTTTGTGTAATAGCTCTGGCTGTCCTGGAACTCACTTTGTAGACCAGGCTGTCTTTGAACTCATAGAGATTCATCTGTCTCTGCCTCCAGAGTGCTGGGATTAAAGACATGTGCCACCGCCACCTGGCCGTCTTCAATTTCTTAATTAATTTGAGATTGAACTATATGAATAGAAATCATACCAATGACTAGCACTTCACACAGATCATGGCCTCTGGCTCAAGGGAGACTATACCTTTATGTTTATTAGCTCCATTCTAAAATCACCAAGTTGACACATTCACAATCATCCCCACACAATCATCCACACATGGTGCAGAAGGCCGGAACAGAACACTTACAAGGGGTTGTAGTCTTTATAATCAACATCTCAGATAATTAGGTCAGTTCTTACTGTCTTTCCTTGTAATGTCATGGCAAGCCATGTTTGATTGTCTTTAGTTCCAGCTGTTCATGGGGGAGGAATGCTGGAATTCTCAAGTTAAGAAGTAAGTAACCTAGGAAAACCCAGTAACAAAGAGAGAAAAAGGGAAGTGAGGGCAAAGGAGAAGAAAGGAGAAGAGGGGAGGGGAAGAGAAAAGGTAGGGGAGGACAAAGGAGAGGAGGGGAAGAGGGACGGAAGGGGAGGAGAGGGGAGGGAAACAATGAAGAGAAATGAAGAGGAGAGGAGGGGAAGGGAACATGAGGGGACAAGAGTAAAGGAGAGGAGAGGAGAGGAGAGGAGAGGAGAGGAGAGGAGAGGAGAGGAAGAGAGAAGGCAGGGAAAGGAGAGGCGAGGAGTTTGTCAATGCTGAGATATTTATCCTATTGGATCTTTTTTATCTGAACCCTAACTACCCAACCTCACATGGCTCTCCACAGACCTCTTTGGTAGAATTCTTTTATTGATAATAACAAACACTGCCTTTTTTTTTTTTTGCTTTTTCATCATTAAGCAAAGGCGTTGTGACATCTATTCAGGTTTTGTTCTACATGCCTCCGTAAAATATGATGTCCTCCAAAGCTGACATTGATATAATGAGTCTTTTTCTGTCTCACCAGCCAGCTCCCAATTAACGACACAGAAATTTCCTGTTAATTATGAGATCTCAGCCTGTAGCTTAGGCTTGTTCCTAAAAAGCTCTTGTAACTTAAATTAACCCATTTATATTAATCTACATGTTATCTCATGGAATTACCACTCTTCCATCTTGTATTTTTAAATTTATTCTTGTTTTACATTTTTACTTATTTTATTTTATGTACACATTTCTTTGTGATAAGATGTCGGATCCCCTGGACCTGGGATTATAGACAGTTGTGAGCTGCCATGTCGGTACTGTGAATTGAACCTGGGTCCCCCCCAATCTATCTCCCCAGCCCCCTTTCTTCCATCTTGTATCTCCTATTTCTTTTGCATATCTCCTGGTTTCTCCTGTGTGCAATTCCTCCTTGATGTCCTTTCTCTTCCTGGAAATTTCCACTTTTACCTCCTGCCTAGCTATTGGCTGTTCAGGTTTTTATCACACCAATCACAGCCATACAACTTCACACAGTGTACAAATATCTCATAACATACTAAAGTTAAAATGTCTCCAGGAGTCTGGAACAAAATATTTATGGATTAGATTTAAGACAATGAGGAAGATGCCAAAGAGAAGATGTGATTTCCAAGTCAAGTTCAGTGTTGGGGGAAAGGAGAAACTTGGTCTAAAACTGATGATCTTGAGGGCTGTAATCTTCCCTCTAGTCAGTAGTTCACTGATACAAAAGATTCCAATAACTAAATTGATGGTCTTTAAAATATTTCCCCCATACTCTCACATTTCATTTACTATTTAATTGTTATTTTCAGTGTGTACTTCTATCATATTAATTTACCTTTAAAATGAAATATTATATCACATTTTATTGCCCTTAATGAAGTTAGGGCATACAAGATACGAGGAGGATAGAATTAATTATGAGTGAAAGGAAGAGAGTTCTCAGAAACCCAGGGCACTGTGCCCTGGACTATAATGAGAGTACATTTTGACCTGCACATGCTCTTAAGACTTCTGATACGAGAGGGAGGTTTTTATCCAATTTGTGGAAATTACAAAAAGTAAGATCAAAAAATCAAAAGTAAATTCAGGGCTTACAACAGATATTTTAGTGGCTGTCTTTTACATTTTTTTAAAAAAGGTATTTCATGTGTATGAATGTTTTGGCTGCATGTATGTATGTATGTATGTATACCATGTGTGTGCCTGGTGCCTGTGGAGGTAGAAGGATGGCATCAGAGCCCCTGGGACTGGGGTTATTGCTGGTTGTAATCCATCATGTGGGTGCTGGGAACTGAACCCTGGTCCTCTGCACAATCAACAGGTAAGTACTCAACCACAGAGTAACTTTCCCAACCTCAGGAGGCTGTTTTGTTTTTTTTTATTTTTTT
>JAQHUG010000216.1:2648138-2676871 GCA_028555095.1 Dicrostonyx torquatus | reverse complement strand
AAACCAAATACTATTGGTCTACAGAGGAAAAAGAAGCTAGATAGCCTAGGGACCTAGGGTGAAACCAAATACTATTGGTCTAAAGAGGAAAAAGAGGCTGCAGCCATAAAATAATATGGCATTCTGGTTTTTTTTTAGACATGATCAAAGACCCTTCCTCCAACAACAGATAAGACTAAATACAGAGACCCATAGTCAGATATTATGCAAGGAGTTAGAGACCTTGGAACACTCAACCCTAGATGGGTTTTATTCATCAAATTCCTCCCCTCAGTACTCGGGGAAGCCTGTGGAAGAAGAGGCGGAAAGATTTTAAGAAGCAGAGGGGATGGAGGACACCAAAAGAGCAAGCCCCTCTATGGTGGTCTGAAACAAAATGGACCCCCAAAGGGCATCACTATTAGAATGTGGCTTGTTGAAGTAGGTGTGGCCTTGTCATAGGAAATGTGGTCACTGTGGGGGCAGGTTTTGAGGTCTCTTTTGCTCAAGCTTCCTTCAGTGTAACTATCAGTCAAATTCCTGTTGTTTGCAAGATGTAGCACTCTCAGCTCCAGTACCATGTCTGCATTCCACCATGTTCTCCATCATGATGATAATGGACTGGACCTCTGAAACTGTAAGCGAGCCTCCCCAATTAAGTGTTTTCTTCATAAGACTTGCCGTGGTCATGGTCTCTTCACAGCAATTAAAACCCAAACTAAGATATCCTCTAAATCAGTATGAGCAGAGCTCATATGAACTCACTGAAACTGAAGCAACAGTATACACAGGACCTGCAGGGGTCTGCAGCAGGTTCCCTGTGTATATATTATTACACACTGAATTAGTGTTTTTATGGGATTCCTGAGTGTGCAAACTCGTGAGTCTCTGATTCTTGTGCCTTCTCTTGGGCCCTTTTTCTTCTGTGTGTTTATTTTGTCCAATTTTGTTTTACCTTATTATATTTTATTTATTATCTAAAACAAACTTAGTCTTTAATTATGAGATCTCCATGTAATAACCTGGGATTAGGTCAGTTAAAGAACGGAAAGGTGACCACATGGAGTGGATTCAGCAAGGCAACAATGGGGCTCTGGGATATTTTCGATCAGGATCGATTTTCATATGATCAGTCCAGTCCTGTTCTAAAATCAAGATTTATAAAAGATAGGATTCAAAGCAAGGCTGGTTTAGTGAGGTATTAAAGATGCACCTCCATGCATTCATGTAAAGGGATACATCTTACTGGCAGTCAGATTTTGTCACATAAGAGTAATCCCCTTGGTACTGATTTTCGAGACACTGAATTCTTTACACTGTTGATCTGGAAAGCCCCATTTCTTTCTCCAAATCCTGCCCTCTCAGGACATCTCTAACAAAGAAAAGGCACCCAAATCCCAGCTCCACATTCTTGGCAGTTGCCATGGCTCCTCTCCTGAAGGTATCATGGACCCATGACCCTGCCTAAAAGTGTACCATTCTTGGACACAGATCCAGCTTATGGAGGATACATCATCACCCCTGTAGGGGTTGCCTAAAGGGTATTTAAGCTCCCTGCTTTAGTTCAGGCAAGTGACTCTCTTCAGCCTCAATTTCTGGTACTGAAGGACTCGCCTGACAGTTTCTTTGCTCAAAATAAACCTGTTCTTTTATTTTTTTTCAGTTCAGCTTGATCTGGCTTACTGTCTCATTGGAGAAATCTACTATCTGAGTACAGAAAACCTGTTAAGTTGGATCCCCATCTGATCCACTTTCCACCTCTGAGGCTCTTCTTCTTAGTGCCCTGTGTGTCTGATGTCTCCTTGAGCTTCCCTTTGGGTGGTTTTCTCGCTGTGCACCAGTCCTCATTCTATCCTTTCGCTGTGTCCAGCTGCTGAAAATCCCATCCACAGCATTTCCCATTTAAAATACTGTGTTTTACTCTCTAGACTTTACAGTGGGTTCTTCTTCATAATATTCTCTAATCCCCAGCATTTCCCTTCATCCTCTGAGCAGAGTTCTAAAAGCCTTTTATTAAAAATCTCTGTCTTCATTTCTGTCTCTCTAGATGTGTTTGTATTGACTATTATTTCCCTCTGGTAATGAATGGTGCTGTGTTGTCTTTAATGTTGGATGTTATCTCGGGATTTTCTGCTTTGCTCTTCTAAGAACAGTTGACCTTTTTCTTGGAGGCAACCATGTGGCGTTAGCGATGCTGGAGTCTGCTTCCCTTCAGTGTTAGGCTAGCTTCGCTGTAGACCATGCCCTCTCCAGGGTCTCTGTGGAAAGCAAGTGATTATCAAGAATCCTGTCCTTTGGCTGCTTTTTGCCCCCTCTGAATTCTGGGAACTACTTGGGTGTTACTGCTCTCACGTTAACACTTGTGTGGACTTGAGACATTGCCTCACACAGGGTAGCTTCTTAACATTGTGTGGAGAGCTCTGTCTAGACAGTTTCCTCCTGCTAAATGCTCTCCTTCAGTTTTCTACCCAGGGTCATCCCTGAGTGCATGTCTATGCTCCCTGTCTCATCAAAGCTGTGCATGACTCCGCCACACTTCCTTAAACACCGTCTTCTGTAGAAAAACACAGAGGGCAAGTTTTCCCACTCGTGTTTCTGCTTTTATAGACGACTGGCTTGTGTTGTCTCTTGCTTAGTGTATTGCAACTGTTGTTTTCTGTCTGGTTTGTAGTTGACATGACTGGAGAATCTTTCTCATTGCAGCTTCTCCATCAAAACCACAGAATGGTGACTCCAAATGTTTTGAGCATCAATAGATGTCTGCAGCCCTGCTTTCTGCACTGACTGTCAAGCACCCCTCTGATAAACATGTGTCCCTCTTGAAAGATTTTGGGAACTAACCACACTTATTATTACTAGCATTTTTAATATCGTTTAATGATGTTCCTGTAAAAAAAAGTTAAAAAGCATTTTCTTTCCCAAGGAAAAGGAATTTGAGGAGAAGCTCAGCCATCAAGAGGACATACCATTCTGCCATAGGACCTGAGTTTGGTTCCCAGCACCAAGTTGGATAGCTCACAGCAGCCTTGAACTCTGGCTCCAAAGGATCCAAGACCTTCTTCTGGGCTCTGTGGGCACATGCACAGACTCCTTCCGGCTGGCCTCCACAAATACATACATGTCATTTTAAAAATAAAAATAAATCTTTAAAATAAGCATCCAGAGAAACTTTTATCATTATGAGTAGCTAAGTTTTCCAGAGAGATTTTATTACTTCTCTGTTAGAAACAATGTCCTTTCAAATTTGAATGATTTTTCAAATCAATACTCTAAAGCATAGCAAAGAGCTGCTTTTCTTCTTACAAAGGTTACTTGGGTTATTAACCTTTCCTTGGGTGACTAACAGCTATCATTATAAACACTGGCTATTATGCTCTATCGGAATTCAATCAAATAAATCAAAATAACTATTCAGAAGAGTTCCCGAGGAAGGTTATTTTCAGCATCTTTGTTCAGAATAAATGCTTGAATTTTATTATTGTATTTGGTACATTGTTCAAGGTATATGGCTGCAGTAAGAAAATGACAAGGAGGGAAAAAGTGGGTTTTGCTCAGGAGGAATCCAGGTTTTTTCTCTATCCCATAAATGTCCAGGGGATGGTGGGAGGTCCTGGCTTGTGGGTGGCTCTGTTTCCAGAGTCTGGGGTCCCATGTTCTTCCTGTCTCCTTTCCCAGTCTTTTGCGCAAGTCTTGCTCTCAGCTGGGAAACTGAAACCATACCGTCCGTCTGGTTCACCACTGGAAGGGACAAGAATATAAGAGAGAAGCCTGTTTCTTTTTCCGGAGTAACCGGGAAGGTGCACACTTTATTTTTCATCCTCTGCTAGAGAAAACTTGCTGGCGAGCTGCACCCGGGATTGGTGGATTGGGAAGTGTGGCTACCTGGCTTCTCTGTGTTAACAGTTGGGGTAGTAAGTTGTGAAGAAAAGAAAATATTGATAGAAAATTTATGGTTGCTACTGAAAATGATTTTAGAAGTCAATTTCTCTACATTGTGTAGACACAAAGAGATTACTCATCGACTTTTCAAGTCCACAACAGTTTGTCTCCAAAGCGATGCTTTAGTGCTGTGGAAACGAAGCCAGAGCTTTCATTACCCGAGGAGAACTCGCTTCTGCATGGTGTCCTCGCCAGATGACACACTTGTGTGATGCTCCACAGAAACGCCAGGAATCCCCTCGTCCTCCAAAGGGAGGGGCGTGATTTCAGGCACTGCTCTTGGAGGCCAAAGGTGGACAGGGCGGAGGAGCTTCTTCTCAGCTCCTGACCTCAAGTGTCCCTCAAGGGAGGAGGAGGTCGCAGGATTTTGCTTGAGTCAGTGAGCACAGTTACAAAGGGCAAAGAGAGCTCCTAACCTGACAGGGAGGACTCATCCTGAGAGCCACTGAGCCGGAGAGCAGGAAGACAGACCTTCAAGAGGCCTTGAAAGAGAGCCAAGTGGCTTGTTTTGATGTTTTGTTTTGTTCTCTTGAGTTTGGCTTGAGGGCAGCGTACAATGGAAAGATTTTTCTCCTCAGAGCGTCTCAATCATAGTCGTGTTTGGGAAAATTGTTCTCCTCATGTCAGGAGAGATGATTGGGGATGATGGATGCAGGGAAAATGGGGCTTTCAGAATTGTGCATAATGTCGGATGATCAAGGGGAGTCTTTGTCTTATTTTACAAATTTTTAAAGGTTATTAGAGATTCCTGTGTGTCAAAGCTTTCTTTTCACCATTTTTGTGTGTATATACACACAAACACACACACACACAGATTGAGATTTAGAGAGATAGACTGAAAGGGGGGCTATATTTGTATATTACATGTATGTGAATGTGACCGCAGGTGCCACACTCCATGGATGGAGGTTAAAAGGCAACCTCAAGTTAGTCCTGTCTTGCTACCTCGTTTGAGTCAGGAAACCTTTGTCTATCACGGCTGTGTATGACAGATTTGTTGGCCTGTGAGGTTCTGGGAATGCTCCTGTCTCCAACTCCCATCTCCCTGTAGGAGCTGTGATTGTAGGCGCACTTTACCATGCCTGCCGTTTGACATTTTGTTCTTTTAGGACTTATTGTTTATTTATGTGTATGCGTGAATCTCCCCACACACTCACACACATGTATCCATGTGTTTGGGTTCCCGTGGAGGCCAGAAGAGGGAACGGGATTCCCAGAAACTCAAGGGATAGCATACACTTACATGTTTGCACCCCAGCTGATGAGATATTTGGAAAAGACGAGGAGGTGTTGCTACTGGAGGAGTTGAGTTACTGGTAGTGGACTTTGAGGTTACAGGGCCACACCCGGCCCTGTGCTTCTTCCTTTATTCCCGCTGCCTATGGATCAGGGTGTAAAGCTCTTGACTCCTTCTCCAGTACCATGTCTGCTTGTTTGCGCCACACTCGCCACCATGATGAGAACGGGCTAAACCCCAAATCAAATACTTTTAAAATAAGAGTCGTCTTGGTCATGGTGTCCCTCCGCAGTCATAGGACAGTGACTAAGACCGCCTCCCCCACCTGCTCACACATCACCATTTGCCTCAGCCTATCTTTAACCTGCAATGTTCGTTCACCTTGATGAGCAAATTTAACTGTTCTCCATCTATTTTTCCATGGAAAAGAACTTAGAAAATAAGTTGTCTCAAAACTCAGACATCGCAGAAAAATAGAAAGATCATTTCTGAGTGCCCCTGCCTCAACCCAAATCCTTTGGACTAATTTTTGGACTAATTTTTGCACAAAAAATAGTTTAGTTGCAATTGCCTTCAGATAGTTTTTGGAGCATGTATGAGCATCTACATACCTTCATCCCTCATTTTATTGTAAGTGGAATTTAGTTTTATGCTTAACAAATCTATGGAATTTTCCACATAGGAGCATAGAGATCTGATTAATAACAGCAGCAAAATGTTTTGGTTCTGTTAAAACTGTTTGTGCAATTAGTTCTGGATATTTACTTTATGACCACAAGGTGCCGCTATGACACCGCTTATTGGGAGACGCTCTGGCCGATTGGCTTGTGTTGGTAAGGAACAGCCACTCAGAACAAGCATGATGCCTCCCTCCCTAACCCGGACTAGTGTGGAGATGGGAGCATCAGAGAAGCTGTTTGGAGCTATGAATCTACGGGATGACTCCCAGCAACACAGTTGCTGGAGGAAAGCTCCGAAGAGCCGCAGTGGCTGTAGCCGGTTAGATCTCAGCGCTTTCTTCCCTATTATTACCCGATGTTGGGTTCCTTCCTTGGGATATGTAAATAAGTCAATTCTAAATGGCTAGCAAATTACTTCCTTGTGCTAAATTTAAATTATTTTGATTTTTAAATTTGGGGTTTGGGTATTGGCATGTCTTTGAGTTAAATTTCTCATTTTGAACAGAAATAAGCACAAGACCAATACGCAGGGTAAAATGTAGCAGCTAATTCCATATTAAAAGACAATTTATCATTTCTCTCCAGAAAGCACAGGTCATAAACAAGTCAAAAGAAAAATTACTATTTTATATCACATATAATGAAGGGCCAGGTTTATGAAAAAATATCAGAACTTCTACAACTAAATTAAATGACAGAGTAGACTAGACATTGCCAAAATCAATCCTGAAAAAAAAATTACTGAAGGGCTAAACTGTTGAGAATACGGTTGTAATCTCAAAATGCCTCCGGGAAGACTGAGCAGGACTGAGGCAGGGGGAGGCACGGTATGGTGGGAGGTGGCAGCTTGGAGGGTCTGCAGAAGTTAGACCCCACAACGTGAGGCAGTACCCATGGATGTCAGGGTCTGGCTAATGCGCAGGGCATGGGAACAGGACCAAGAGGAAGTGTTCTCAAGCAAGCGACAGCCTGCAACTCTCTACCAGCAGAGGGCGAGCTTTCTCACGCGCTCTCTCCTGTTTTCAGATTTCCTAGGAAGGATGCAGATGTGGTAAAGGGGATCTTTTTGTAATGCGAAGGCGAGGACGTGGGAGCTGACTCCATCAACAAGATTAGTTTAATGTAACAGGGCCAAGGAAAATAAAGCCCAGAGCAGTGCACCTGTGGCACCAGAAAGTCTTCAAAGAGGAAAAGTGTGTGTCCCATACCTAACTGGAATAGACTCATCTATTGATCCACCAATCTGTCTATATCAGTAACTATTTATCTATAGCCATGGATATCCGGAAGAGTGAAGGTACATATTGCCAGCTTAGTGTCTTAGAGCCCCTGTTGCTGTGGAGAGACGCCATTATTATCAGCAGCTCTTATAAAGGGAAGCGTGTTATTGAGGCTGACTTACAAGTTCAAAGGTTTAGTCCATTATTGTCATGGCAGGATCCATGGCGATACACAGACACACATGGTGCTGGAGAGGTAGCTGAAAGTTTTGCTTCTTCTGGACCGGCAGGAAGCAGGAAGAAAGAGACAGAGTGGCCTGGCTTGAGCATCTGAAACCTCAGAGCCCACCCTCAGAGACACACCTCCTCCATCTATGCTTCAATGCCACAGGCCACCATCAAGGCAAACCTCCTACTAGTGCTACTCCCTTTGAGTTTACGGGGCCATTTTCATTCAAACCACTACATCTAGCAAGGGAGAATAGAATTACTTTTAAAATATGAATGGAAAAGATTAAGTTTTAGGAAAGAAATAAATGAGGGCTAAGGTGTTCTGCTCTAGAGGCGTTGGGACCTGGGAGAATGGAGCCAACAAATGATGCAGAGTAAAGTCTCCTGCAGTAGCCAGCTTTATTCAGAGCATCAGACAACCTAGATTATGGTTAAGAAGAGTCACGTGGACAAGACAAGGGAACACATGTGATAGGCAAGCTGCACATGTCCAAAACTTGCTTTTCCATGCAGGTATATAAACAGATAACAATATCTAGCTGTGACTGTTCAGGTGGACGCTTCCCTCCAGCCCCTGGCATCCATATGCCCAAAGAGTCTGGAATGCTCGGGTGGAAACTCCACCCCAAGTCCCGCCATCTGTGGCTCCACCCCTGCGAGCATTAAAAAGCCCCACTTCATGGTTCCCTCATGGTCGTCTCGGCTTCACCTGCAGCTTCTCCCAGGAATGCTTTTCTCAGAGCAACCCTGGATTTATTAACTTGGTTTGATTGGGTTATCATGTCAGCAGCGGCGGATTCCCAAAAACCAGGGATTTGATTCAGTTTAACAGAGACAGATGATCTGAAGTAAGCTTGCTCCTATCCACCTGTCTGCTGCACCTGGCATTCCAAGAACAAGTCCGTGTTTTGAAGAAACTGAGATGACAAGACATTTGTTTTTGTGGACTTTTCTCACAGGCATTTAGAAATCTCGCACAGCTCCACTCTTGGCCTATGTCCCAACACTAGATGAACACTTTGATTGATACAGTGCTTGCCATGCAAGCCTAGGAACCTGAATTTGATTAGCGGAACTGACAGGAATGTAGACATCTGTAGGAGCCAGCCATGATAAGCTAAATATGAACAGATCACCCAAAGGAGGTTCTTTACTTCCATCCATTATCACCTGCCAGAGTAGGACTCAGCCATCGATAAATTTAATAGAGGCCAGAGTCTCAGTAGTTTACCCTGAAGCAATACCTGGTTGCAGGAAGAACCACAAACTGAGATTACCCGAGCACCTCCCAAGAACAGACCATCCAAAGGAAATGCCTAACGTTCCAACCGCTGTAAATAGGATCACCTGCCAGCACACACTCACCAGGACACCGCTAGACGAATAGCCAATCAAGGGCCCTGAACCTCAGAAACCCCTCACCCCCACCTTTACTACTAAAAAACCCAACTCTAACTTAGCTTGGGGCTCTCTGATTATTCCAATACGTTGGATGTGCGGAGAGGCTGAGTTTGTAAACTTGCATAAAATAAAGGCTCTTTGCTTTTACATACGGGACTCTGTCTCCTTGTTGGCTTTTGGGGGACTTTGTGGATTTGGGCATAGCAACATCTATGTAATCCCAGCACAGGGAAAGTAGAAGTGGGCAGATTTCTGAGGCTCACTGGAAAGTCAACCCAGCGTACTTAGCAACTTGTAGGTCAGAAAGAACCCCCTTTTCAGAGGAAAGGTACTGGCTGTAGGAAGCACAGTCTAGAGTCAGCACTGGAGGAATCAGAACTGCTAAGCTCATGCGTCTGTTTCTTCAATAGAAGCAAGAATGGCGTCTGGTCACCGGAATACTAGACTTGAACTGGTCAAACAACCTGGTGATCCTTTGCTATTCTAGTAGAAGCCAAAATCCACCTGAATTTTCCCCAAATCCTGAGAATTCTTTAGGCCCTATGCCTGGGCTTTGTCTTTTAGTGAATAGAACTCGCACCATATACTTTGCC
Organism: Dicrostonyx torquatus; assembly: GCA_028555095.1. Classification (NCBI taxonomy): domain Eukaryota; kingdom Metazoa; phylum Chordata; class Mammalia; order Rodentia; family Cricetidae; genus Dicrostonyx; species Dicrostonyx torquatus. Next base: position 2,667,591 of record JAQHUG010000216.1, on the reverse strand, counting down.
TTCTCCACCAATAGAATCCACCCTTCCTTGTGCTTATTACAAATTCGTCCAGCTCTGAGCACTGTTTGCCAATCAACAGAGCTCATCCTTAGGATAAAAATTTTGGGTAGTTTGGTAGAGTGGCTATTCTGCAAGGGATTAAGTGTGTAAGAAAATTAAACCGTGGAATCAAACTCTTTAGAAATTTTGATCCAGTCTGACTGGTCAAGTCCAGTTGTACCAAGTTTTCCTTCTTACCTCTCTCCAGTTGGCTTCCCTGATGACTGGTAGTGCTTCAGGGGCACTGTCACATGAGGAACCCCATCAGAGATTTTCTCTGGACACCACGTGCTCCCCCCCACATACACACACAAAGATAAAGGAAATGTAAATGACAACACATACATCACACAACTAGGTGATTATAAAACAAAAAATAAAGGAAAAGGTCTAATTTCACATGAAAAACTGAATAAGGAGATGAAAAAAAAAAGAAAGGCTAGAAGATAGAAAGGCAAGATGTCCCATATCCAGCTAATACAAACCCTACCTGGAAATTTAAAGGGGCCACAGAATATCAAAGATGAATAAGGGGATGCTAAAATCCAGGAAAGAACAGAAATTAAGAAATGATTCTGCAAGGAAATTGGGCTATCCACAAAGGAAAATAAACTAAGCAAAGATGATTGAAGAACCATTTCTACAATGGCTGAGGGTATTGAAAACTTTAAAAAATACCTATTTCTCTTTGAAAACAGTCTGTTGACATATTTGCTAATTGGCAGTTTGGTGTTTTTGCAATTTAGTTTTGCTGTTCTTTATAAATTCTAGATATTAGCCTCCCGGTTTGAAGCATAAATGGCAGATTTTTCTCCCATCCTGCCGGCCATTTCCTCGGCTTGGCTTCCTTTACAGTTCAGAAACTCATTATCTATTGATAAATGTCATGTAGCCCAGTTCACTAAATTAGGGGCACCTGTGCTGTTGAACCTATGTCATGAAGTTTATCTGTTATGTTTTCCTTTAGTGGTTTCAGCATTTCAGATTTTAAATTAAAGTCATTGGTCCACTTTGAATTGATTTTTCATATTGCATCACAAGGTGAGAAATATGGGCCTGCTGTCATTTTTCTGAAGGTGTAAGTACATTGCCATCATTGTCACTGTTAAATAGGTAGCTTCCTATTCACTTTACTTTATGGTAAGAGCTGTGTGGGACAAATTCTGGTCCTCTGTTCTGTTTCACTGGTCTACGTGTCTGTTGTGCCCATACCATGTTCTTTTTGTCACACTAGCATTATAGTGTAATTTGAGGTTATGTATTGTGTTCTTTTTCTGTAGTGTTGCTTTGGCTATTGGTGGTCTGTTATGTTTCTGTCAGTGTAGGAATATGGAAACTCTTTCTATGTCTGTATCTTCTATGGTTTCTTTTGTCAGTGTCTAGAAATTTTCACTGTAGAGTTCTTTCATTTCCTTGGTTAATGATATTCCTGTTGTGCCCAGATTCTCAAAGTCCTCTACAACCAACAAGGGGACTGAGTCCCGTATGTAAAAGCAAAGAGCCTTTATTCTACACAAGTTTGCAAACTCAGACTCTCCATATATTGCAGTGATCAGAGAGCCCCCGGGCTCAGTTAGAGTTGGGTTTTTATAGTAGTAAAGGTGGGGGTGAGGGGTTTCTAAGGTTCAGGAGCCCTGATTGGCTGACATTTGTCAAGGGGTGTCCTGGTGAGTGTGTGCTTGCAGGTGATCCTATCTACAAGGGTTGGAACTTGAGAAATTTCCTTTGGATGGTCTGTTCCTGGGTGGTGCCTGGATAATCTCCATTTGTGGTCCTCCCTACAATCAGGTATTGCCTCAGGGAAAACTACTGAGACTCAGGCCTTTACTAAGCTTATCATGGCTGGGTCCTACAATTCCTAAGTGTCTTACATTCTGGGGAGTTATTATGAAAGGAATATTTTCCTAAGTTTTTGCCAGTGAATTCATTATTGTTAGATATGAAAGCCCCTGATTGTTTTGGATGTCAGCTTTGTATCCTGCAAGTTTACTGAAAGTTTCCATTATATCGAAGAGTTTTCTGGTAGAGATTATAGGGTCTTTTAGATAAGGATAGTTTATCAAGAGGAATAATTTGACTTCTCTCTTTACTTTTTTATACTTTCATATCTTCCTCTTTTCTTATTGCTCTAGTTAAGACTTTAAGTGCTGTACTGAAAAAAAGTGGCAACATGGCATTCATGGTACAAATTTTAAAGGAAATGCTTAGAGCAAACTCCCCTTAGAGCAAAACATTGCTTATATGTTTGTTGTATATATTCTTTATGATTTTGAGATATGTTCTACCTGTTTCTAATTTCTCCAGGACATCTATCATAGAGGCATGTTGATCTTTGATAACTACATTTTTGTGGTCATGTGATTTCTTTAGGTTTATTCGTGCAGTGTAATTGTGTTATGCTCACTGATACGTGTACATTGAACCAACCTTGCATCACAAGGAAGCTCATCACTTAGTCATGATGTAGATAATTGTAATGCATTTTAATTATATTGTGTATTTTGAACACATTTGAATTATGTAATATATTATGATTTATATTTAATTTGCAATTATTTTGTTCACAATTTTTGCAGCTCTGCTCACCAGGGAAATGAGTCTATAATTGTTGTTGTGTCTTTATCCAGTTTTATTAAGGATAATACTGGCTTAATAAAATGAATTTGGAACTCCTTCATTTTCTATTTTGAGAAACAATTTCAGAAGTATTGGTATTAGGACTTTTTAAAAAGTTTGGTAGAATTCAGTAATGAGTCCCTCTGATCCTGGATCTATATTTTGGGGAAACTTTTAATTTCTGCTTCTATGTCATTGCTTGTAATAAACATATTTAATATATTTATATATTCAGAGTTTAATTTTGGTATGTCAGACACATTTTTAGCTCTTCAGAATATAAATTTCAAAGTATTTCCCCCATAGATTTCATTGGAGTCTGCTCTTACAACTCCCTTTCACCTTTAATTTTATTAATTGGGATTTCTTTCCCATTCTTTTTATCAATTTAGCTAGAGGTTTGCCAATTTTGTTACCCTTTAAAGAAAACAACTCTGGGACACAGCACACGGCATCATTAAGACCTCTAGGGGGCATCCAGGTCCCGTGATGTTAATTCCAGACAAGGCGCTCGTCCCTGGAGAGCTGCCTCCTGGCAGATGCTCAGCACGGCCTTCCCGACAAAAACAGAAGACAGAAATATGAGCATCCTCGGACACGACTGCCATCTCTGGGCCAGTGTAACGGGCAGTAAATCCACGACGGACGGAAAAAAAACAAGTTTGCATTTCCGGGGACATTTTAGAGAACGCACTGGCCCCTCCCCTTCCGGTCCGTTTCTTGCCGCTTCTCCCGGATCCACGTGGGTTTCCACAGGACTGAAGTTGGAGTCGCTGCAGGAGCAGTGAGGTGGTTGTATCTGGACGCCGCGGGGCCTCGGTGGCCAGGACATCGCCATGGTGGGCGGCGCAGTCGCTGGGTTGTCGCGGGAGGCTCTGGTCGGGTGGACGGGAATGGTATCCTCGGACCCGGGAGAGGCCGGGACGCGAAGCGGCTGCCCGGGCGGTGCTGGCCGTTGGTGTCTGTCCTGGGAGCCTAGCGCTCCCGTGCATCCCCACCTCCCCGTGGGTGTCTGTCCCGGAATCCGAGCGTTCTCGTGCTTTTCCACCTCGTCGTGGGTGTCAGCCCCGGGATCGGAGCGCTCCCGCGCTCGGTGTGCTCCCGAGCTTTCCCACCTCGCCTTGTGGCGTGGTCCGCTTTTCTGTGTCTCCTTCCCCAAGAGGAAGCCCTCCACCTTTGCATCTTCACTAATACCACATTTCTGGGTCCACCCACCTCTGCCCTTGGACAGGTACATATCCTGTCCTGGGCACAGACCCCCACGTTCTGACCTCAGTCCTGTTTCTGCTCTTGCCCCATTCCTCCCTGGCAATGATGTTGTTTTGTCAGTATTTTCAAACAAAGTACTTACTTAAGAGTGTGCGTAAAGCATTTGTGTGTATTCTTATAAGGGGCTCATTCACAGAATCCGAATGTTTATAATTGATATTGTGTCAATTCAATTGAATCAGAATATATAAGCTCAGGAGATTTTGTTCTTTGCATTAAATCTTGGTGGTTTTGGTTCTTTAACTTAAAATCTTTGAAAGTTGTAAAGCCGTTACATAATTTCATGCTCCTCTTATACTGGAATTTCTAAGGCTTTAAAAGAAAACTGTGTAGTTATCCCAGTGCGAACAGGGAGTGACAGAAGTGGAAGCGAGTCCTTTCACAACTTGAAAACTGTTAAAAATATTATACACACCTTGATGTTCTTTGCTATATTTTTTCTTTTAGTATTTGTGGCAGATTTCTCTCTAAACCCTGCCCAACTCTTGGAGTTGATCTGTACAGAATTTTTATCATTAAAAGTGAGTCGTTGTGGGGCTGGAGAAATGGCTCAGTGGTTAGGAGTTTGCAACTATGAGAACCTGCGTTCAGACCCTAGAACCCATGAAGCATACAGGTGCACAGCCTTAGCCACTCTGCTCTGCGGTCAGAAACAGGAGGCTCGCTGGGTCTCCATGGCTACTAGGCTAGCCCAAAAGCATAAGATCCTGCTCAGGGACAGAACCTACCTCAAAGAAATAGAGAGCCATAGAAGGGGATGCCTGATGCCCTCCTCTGGCCTCTGCATGCACAACACAACACACACACACACACACCAAACATACTTAGAAATAAAGCAAGTCACTAGAACCATCCTGCTCTCGGAGGGAGGGGATTGCATGGTACGTTAAAATAGCCTACCACATGTTGCAAAAGTTTTTGCTTGATTTACGTTTCCTTGAAAAATTCTTAATCTGTTTTCTCATTTGCCCCTCCATCCTCCAGATATATAGAGCGGCACGAAAGGATATGTGTGCTGTGTTTTTGTAGTTTTAAAGTTATATTTTATACGTAGCCAACTTTCAGTTATACCTTGGATTTCAGCCTTGTACATGTTGTCTCTGTTCAGATTTATGGAAAAGTGTTCAGAGAATTGTCGGAAGAATAAATGCATGTGTGAATGAAGAATTGATGGACATTTTAATCACTTCTGGAGAGTTGTTTTGATGGTTACTTTGAGCTGTGTTTTATCAAAGGAGAAGGAAAGGGGAGGGTTATGGACAGATGAGCAGAAGGTACAGGTTCTGGGTTGGCATGAGCTTCAGTAGAATGGGGAGCGAGAGCTGTGGGAAGGGGTGACGGATGTGATGCTGGAGAAGAAAGTCGGGAAGAGATTAGCATCTGCGCTACAGATTGGTGCTGGTCTCCTTACATAGGGGAAGGAGCCTTACACTAGATTAGCACTGTAGATGACAGGCTGTGTGTCTTCTTTGTAAAGTGGTCTAGCAGATGTGCCCTCAAAGCATCCTGTGCCTGATCATGAGGGTAACTGACCGTGTTTGAAAGATTCAAGAGTTCTCTGGCTTTTAGAGGGTGAATACTGAAGAGACCAACACCTGCTCCCTAATAGAGGGGCTTTTTTCAGTAGGGATTCCCCTTCCCCTGAGATTACAAATTATATGAATTCTTTTCTTTTTTGCAGCACTAAATTTTGGTCTGTAGACCACGGAGTGGGGGTGGCTTCCCTGAGTTTTTCGCTTCCATCTATGGCTGGAGAGGAGAGCAGGCTTTTAACCCTGGCAGACTCTCTGGAAGTTGTGGTCTAACAAGGTCAGGGAGCCTCCTTAACTGAACCAGGAGAGTGAATTATTTAGTTCTTATTTTGGGTTCTTGTTATACAAAGTCAAACCTGACTCAAGTAATAGGTCGGCCAAAATACAGGACTGCACAATTAAAAAACTAGCCTTCAATGTATAATGTCTTGGAGGACTGGATTCTGGATTCTGACTGCCTTACCTGGTAAGGTTGAGTGGGAGAAATACTTTTTCCCCTTTTGTGTGTGTGCTGACTTTGAAATGGTTTTTTTGTTTTTTATTTTTTTTTTGTTCCTAACTTCTTGGTTTGAACTAGCCAAGTTTGGTCAGCTTTGATTTTGCATGTGCCATTGTCCCATACTTTTCCATGTGCCACAGTGAAATGCCTGTTAAAATTCTATGTTCTTCAACATTAGAAATGCCCTACAATAGCCAGCATTTCTAGCCATGCTCCCTGTGTGGACCGTGCATTGGAAATTTCTGAATAGACCACTTCTGTGATGACCGTGGGGGAACAAAGACTGTCTGAATCTGTGAGATGTTTGGTTTAGCTCCTGAGTCCTAGTGTGATGTCTCTGGTTAGTTGTATTTCCTGAAGATCATTTTGTGACTGGACTCACATAATGTATCTGACTACATGTGTCCTATCTTTTAGCCTAAAGGACTGAAAGGAAAAATTGTAGGTCGAGAAAAAAAAGTCATCCATCCGTACAGTAGGAAAGCAGCCCAGATTACAAGAGAGTCTCACAAACAAGACCGGAAGGAAAGGTAAGTGTCCAGTCCTGTTAGTGTTGTGCACTAGGGAAAGCTCCTCCATGCGTCTACACTCGGGCGTGTTCCTCAATTTCCACCGCTGCTTTTCCTGTGTTCTTGTACTGAGGTCACGGTAATGAAGCCTCTGGTCTTACAGAGCAGACCTAAAACGTAAGTTTCAGTAGCAGTTCATGGCGAGGATAGTGAAGAAGAATTGACACAGTGGAAGGATAAAGAGGGAGAGGTTATGTTTTCTATTTCATAGGAGTCGTGGAAGAGTCCCCAAGAGCTTAGTTAGCATCTGAGCAGAGTTGAGAGGCAGTGGGAGGACGCTGCTGCTGGAGGCGTTTCTGTTGTCTGTGGGTTCGACACAACACAGGAAACAGTGGCGGTGTGGGTAGATGCCATGGGTCTGCTGTTCAGAGGCTGGCCAGAGTGTCACAGGTTAGGGAGCGGTCAGTGTTTGTGGGTTGGGTGGATTGGGACTGGGAGACAACATCACTAAATGTGTGCTGTAGATTGGAGAGAGCATACAGTCAAGGCCCGGGTCAGCCTAGTAGCTGGCCTGCCATCTCAGAGTTGGGCAGGGTTTGGAGAGAAATCTGCCACGGATACTAAAAGGAAAAATACACTAAAGAACATCAAGGTGTTTTTAATCTTTTTAACAGATTTAAAGACTCTTGTTTTGGAAATTTTTTAATTTGCTTACACAGTTGCAGGGAGAGAGGGTCTGAGACTGAGGGGAAAGATACTGTAAAAATTCCATAAAATTAAGATCAAATAGAAGCCTTATCTTTTACTTTGGCCTAGCCTTGCTGATCCAGTGAGTGTAAGTGGTGTCCAAATGGTGGCTGGAGGAAACTGTCCACTTGTATTGCATTTTAATTCCTTACCTAAGACTTAAAGCCTCTTTTAGTAAAGCTGGGCTGTTTTACAATGATTTGGTTAGATGTTTTCTAGGAGAGACTGTGATGACATAGTCTAATTTTCTTTTTTGCTGGGCATGTGTCTTTTTTACATAAAGATGTATGGTGGCGTTACTGTCTTAAAATAGTAGTTTTCAAATTGCAGGTGTTTGTTTATTACTTAGCATTTTTGTTATTCTTTTTAATGTGATTTACTACATCTGCACAGTGTAATTTTTACCATTGCCCATATGCCTAATTGTCAAACTTCATTTGACCTGAGATGCTCATATTAGAGCAGTGTTTTCTGCTCCAGGTGTCTCACTCTGAAGATCTGCTGCGGGGCTGGGTTTTGTATTTCCGGGTGCTCTCCAGACGCTGCTGCTGCCGTCGGCATAGTCATAGCCCAGTCAGACCTTTGTTGGCCTGAGCAGTACTGGTCTTCTAGGCTTTCTGTAGTCACTAGCATGCTGAGACAACATTCTAATGACACCTTATTCCAGCGATTTAAAAGATAATCATTCCATTCCATGTGTTTTTGTTGTTAAAATTGACTTTTTTATTACATATAAAATTATCAAAGTTCTCTGGGAAGTTTTTCCGATATTTTTGACAGATTTCTAAGCCCCTGCTTTGGAAATATTCTAATTTATATGCACCTTTTGGTTCAAGATTGAAGAATGAGAGGGCCTTGCGTCTCAACCTTATTGGTAAGTGGGTTTGAGTGCTTGAAATTCTGACTACATACAGTAGAGTGAAATTTTGCTCTAAACCAATGTCGCTATTATTTTATCCGATTGTTAAAAAGGTGACTTAACTTAAAGAACACAAATAAAACTGGAGTGAAGCACTTGACTTTCAGAATAAATTGCCATGTAGCTCGACTTGGCAGTAATTTTATTCCTGTTCACGTCCGTCCTAGCTCATGTTTAACCCCCTCTTCCAACAACCGAGGTTATGAAGGGTATGGCTGTGTTAGCTTGCTGCAGCTCATCCCTAAGAGAGTTGTTTCTAAAGAGGAAAAGGTTTGCTTTTGCATATAGAGGTGGGGGTTTCCACTCTGTGTTGTTAGGGACTGATAGCAGTGCAGAAGGCACTGGCAGAGGGGGTGTGTGCTAGTAGAACAAGCTGCTTACCTCTTACTGACCATCTCAGTGATGTGAGAGTGCCCACTAGGCTCCACCTCTCAAAGGTCTTATCATCGCCTGGTAGCACCAGGTGCTAGAGAACACGGACCTCTGGGAACAGTGTAGACCCAAGCTACAGCAATAGCTTACATATTGTGGAGCAGCGGGTTCATGGTTAGTAGGGTGCATACATGTTCATCCTTTTTCCTCTCCCTCTTTAGCAAATACTGTCTTTCTCATTGATCAATTTTTTAAATACTTTAAGTTACATGCTTTCCTTTATAAGAACTTAGACTTTCATATTCTATGAATCCATCTTTCCTCTGTTCCCTGAAGTTAGACGGGAAATGTATGGGCCTGGAGAGATGACTTGGCAGTTAGGAGGGTAGGCATACTGCGCTTGCAGAGTTCAGTTCCCAGAATCCACACAAGGAGGCTTACAACTACCTACAGATCCTGCTGCGTGGAACCAACATCCTCTTCTGGCATCTGGACGCTGTACTCATGAACCTAAACACATACACACGTGCACGCACATAACTGAAATAGAAAGAAATTGTTTAAGTCTCTTTCTTCCAATTGCTGCAGTTTCATTTCTGACAAATTGGTTTCATTGACTTAGTTACACAGATCTTTCTATTTAGAAATGAGATAGTTTTGCTTTGGTTTTTAACGCTTTCATGTGGATGATTGTGGGGAAAGCCTGTGTCTACATGAAATTTGGTGCTAAATTTGTTTGGTACTTATTCATAGGTGACAAACTTCGTTGGTTTCACAGTCATCTGGATACAAAAAAAACGAGATATTCAAAGAAGGATGCCTGTGAATTAATTGAAAGGTAAACACGGGGCATACTGTGAACAAAGGGTCAGAAAAAGAGAAGTCCAGCCTAGTTCTCAAGAGATAGCTGTGCTCTGGATTTGGATATGACTGGATTGGCTTTTTAACAGAAAGACTTAAGTTTGTGTCCCAGCTTGACCCCCTCTTAGCTTCCTAGGATGAGGAAAGGCTTCCTGGGAAAGCATTGTCTGCACTGGCCCTGGGTGTTAGGGTGAGGTGAGGTAGCATGAACGTGTCTTCAGACTGAGAGAATGGTATCCAGACGGCCTCAGAGGTAGGGCAGGAAGCTGACGTGTGGAGGGGCCCACCAGCGTTTCCTGTGACTGGAACAGCAAGCTCAGGGCAGTGTAGCTGGTGCTGCAGGGACAGTTACACTTTAACATCATTAGTGACCCTGAGTTCGGACCTTATCTGAGGACATAGGGAGCTCTGGGAGGAGTTTGCAGGAAACTTGTGCGGTCCTCATGCATATACTTCAGGTCACAGCCCTAGAATGAGGATGGTGCTGAGAAGGTTAGTGGCGATGCTGAGGACTCTAAGGGGCTGGAAGGATGTGCAGGCACAGTACTGCTGTCCTCTGCATGGTTAGTGGTAGCCTAGTGGAGCCCTAGAATGCAGCGGCATTAGTAGGTAGAACTTGGGTGTAGAATAGGGAGGGATGCACGGAGAGATGGTGGATGCCTCTAAATCTCACATACAATGTCACTGTGTCCTGAGGTGGGGAGCTCAGACGATGGAGCAGGCGTGATGCAAATGTCTGTATGGGGATGAGGTACTGAGTTCTGAGTTCTGAGGAAGAAGTCCAGTTGGTGATTCAGTGTGAGGGTCCTCAGTTCAGCAGACAGCCTGCTGTGAATTGTTCACTGAAGTTAAATGGTTGGGTTATTCATGAATGTGATCAGAAAGGCTGATGAGCTGAGGAATTTGAGTATGCCAGTATTCAAAGGACAGGGACACCTTGGCACTATACTAAAATGAATTAATATAGACCTTGTAGCTCATCATTTTCCTATTTTTCAGGTATCTGAGTCGATTCAGCAGTGAGCTGGAGCAAATTGAGCTACATAACAGCATCAAGGACAGACAGGGAAGGCGGCACCACTCCCGGGAGACGGTCATCAAGCAGACGATGGAGCGGGAGCGACAGCAGTATGAAGGTTATGGCTTTGGTGGGTACTCTCTGACTCATTTTGTCTTTTGAAAATAGAATCTGATTTATGATGGATTCCAGAGGTTCACTCTTTTGATTTGTCTTGAGCCTTTTCTGGCTTTATTTCCTTGTGACAGTTGATGTCTGTCATCTCCTATGAGATGTGTTTCTAGCACACACCCTGCTTGTATTTTCCCATCTCTAGACAGCTTCCCTCCTTCCCACCGTGACAACTCTCGCTCTCCAAGCCGCACTAAACATTGTCTTTGTTAGCCTCTGGCCCACATAACTCATCCCTAAGCATAAGTACAGCGCACAACCAGTTGGCAGCACTGATGTTCACTGGCCAGCTCAGCCTAGGAGCTGATGACCCTTAAACTGGTGCCCTTTCCCAGGTCAATACAGATAATACTGTCACTATTTTTTTAAAAATAATGATTTTGGCTAAAGCCTACTACATCTGTGTGGCTTAGGAAAGCAGATGAATGGCAGCAGAGTCTCCGCGGGGAAGTAGCGCTGTCCCTCGCAGATCTCGGCAGAGTTTGACAATTGTCATGCCACCATCTTCCTTGTGTTTCTTGCCTGGCCCTGGAGGCTTTGGTGTTAACGTATATTGAATCTTTGTTAAAATTTCAAGTTTTAGCCGGGCGGTGGTGGCGCACGTCTTTAATCCCAGCACTCCGGAGGCAGAGGCAGGCGGAGGATCTCTGTGAGTTCGAGACCAGCCTGGTCTACAAGAGCTAGTTCCAGCGCAGGCTCCAAAGCTACAGAGAAACCCTGTCTCGAAAAAAAAAAAAAATTCAAGTTTTAATATAAAGACCATGAACATATAAGATCCCAAAGAATCTGGAAAATACTAGAAAGTCTGCAGTGTATTAGATTTTCCCTTCACTACTAAAATGTGTTTCTTAACCTAAAATAAATAAAAAAAGGAAAGCGTATTTTTCGGAACTAGACACATTCACACTTGATCCCTGGAACCCACTGGAAAAGTGGACACCCTCGTTTTCCTCAAAATAAAAATAAAATAGATGGGAGGGAATTAGGAGGGAAGGAGGGCAGGAAAACTACAGCCTGCTTGTAAAATTAATTAATTAAAAATAAAGAGAAACCAAGCCTGGTAGCACACACCCTTAATCCCCGCCCTTGGAGGTAGAGGCAGCTGGATCTCTTTGAGTTCCTGGCCATCCTGGTCTACATAGTTCCAGGACAGCTGGAGCTACATAGAGAGCCCCTGTCTCAGAAAATATAAATAAAAAAGAGGACATATTTCTCTGGTTCAAAAAGGTGAGGATTAGCTCAAAAGTCCCTGACACCGTACAAGAGTGGCATCGAGTTTCTGCTCCTGTGATGGTCATACATGGGCATTCCTAGGCCCTTCTCCCAGGTGATTCTGGATCTCATGTAATTAACAGTTGGGACAAAGGATCACAGTTCCACCCTTTGCCAACTCGACACCCAAACATATTGCTTTAAACATGCCTTCCTCTTCAAAGCCATCTTATAGTGCAGAAATACACTCAATCCAACTTATGTTGCAGTTTTTAACAATTCCAGTTCTGCTTAAAAGTTCCTGTCTGAGACTCAAAGTCAGTCTCTTAACTGAGCTCCTGTAACTTAAATTGTATTAAACTAGTTTGAGGTCCTAATGATTGTAATTCTTTTTGAATTTTTCATAGTTTTTTTTGGATTTTCGAGACAGGGTTTCTCTGTAGCTTTGGAGCCTATGCTGGAACTAGCTCTTGTAGACAAGGCTGGTCTCGAACTCACAGAGATCCGCCTGCCTCTGCCTCCCGAGTGCTGGGATTAAAGGCGGGCGCCACCACCGCCCAGCTTTTTCATAGTTTTGAATGATGTGATTTTATTAGTGTCTGGTAAATTCTACCAATGTGACGTGAGGTGTGTATTTACTAACTTGTCTTCCATAGCACTGCAGAGTAAACACCCACACGTGCTGGTTTACTGCAGAAATCTGTGCCGACAGATGCGTCCTATGGAACAGCTCTCATGTCTTCCCAAGCGTGGTGTTTGTGTTGACCGTAGCAGTGCTTTGAAGGGTTTTTTTTGGGGGGGGAGCAGGGGGAGACAGCTCAGCAGTATGAACCACCAGTTCAGGTGGCTCACAAGTGCCTGCACCTCCAGCTTTAGGAGTTCCCATGCCTTTTGGACTCTGCAGGCACCTGCACATCTGTGACATACACAGTCACTTTTACACATATATGTACAAAGGTTTTCTTATTAACATCAGCTACCATGTTGTATGTGCAATAACAAGTGAAACTATAACAAGCAATTTAGAAAGAAGATGCCTAATGGCTGTTACTTGTGTTCTTTTTTTAGAGATCCCAGACATTTTAGACACTAACAATCTGCAGACTTTTCGGTGAGTTTTTGAGATCCTTCAAAGTTGCATGTGAAATACACAAGGCATGAACTCCCCTGTGTGTAGATGTTAATAAAAACAGAAGTGGAGAGCCTTGTGTAGGCATTCCTCCCTGTAGCTGTGCTTGAGTGTATCTGCAGCACCCGGGGTGCGCACAGCTGCTGCTGGAGATGCTCCTTTTCTTTCCCAGAGCAGTAGGATAGTAGAGATGTCTCTCTTCTCCCCAATGCAGAGTCTTATTTCTTGAAGCTAAATAGCAAGAACAGAAGAATAAAACTGATGACAGGGCAAGAGTCTTGTCACTGAGAACCTCTGCTCCATGGCTCCGTGATTCTGCCCTGGTAACCATGGAGACTGCTGGGCTGGAGAAACAGATTTCTGCTTCTCAAGCACAGATTCTGTTTATTAGAAAATGTTTTTTATTCGTAATTGTGGTCTTTACTCAAGAATGTTAGGGAGCGTTTCCCCTTCTGTTCCTCTGAAGGGGCAGGCAGGACTTTTCCTGTCTCTTCTTCTATCTCTCTTCTATTTTCTTCTCCCTTCCCTTCCCATTCCCTTTATCTCAAAGAAACTCCATACTCAAAAAAAAAAAAAAAAGCATGTTAGGGAATGAATTTTTTTAGAATTAAAATTAGATAAGTTTAGCCGGGCGGTGGTGGCTCACGCCTTTAATCCCAGCACTCGGGAGGCAGAGGCAGGTGGATCTCTGTGAGTTCGAGACCAGCCTGGTCTACAAGAGCTAGTTCCAGGACAGGCTCCAAAGCTACAGAGAAACCCTGTCTCGAAAAACCAAAAAAAAAAAAAAAAATATTAGATAAGTTTAAATCCAGGCCATAATCAAAAACAAAATGTGTTTCGTGTTTCTCTGAAGCAGTGTATTCTGCCTCTTCCAAAGACAGTGAGTGGTGTGAGAGATGAGCATGGTGTGTTTGCAGTCCTGGGCTGCTCTGCTGATGGGCCAGCTGCAGAGCGAGAAGAGCGACCTTTACTGACGTGGAGGTTTGCTAGCTGTGATTTAATTCTAACTGCTGAGGGTCTTGAGACCTTATAGCCGGATAAGGAAGAAGGGACGCTCACAGCCTAAGATTTTTGTGTGTGCATATGTGAAGTTTAGAGTAGGGTTCTGTGCAGGCAGCCCCAGTGTAGCAGTAGTAAAGCAGGTCCTGGGGCTTGGGCTGATGCGTGCCGCACCCCGACACTGCCGGCTTCCTGCTATTTCACATGCATGTGAGATAGGCCATGAATTTGAGGTCTTCCGTCTGCTGCGGGCAGAGTTCGGAAACTGGCTGCCCTGCTGTGCTATCGCTGCCCTCAGCACTACACTCATTTTTTTTTCCCCCCTAGGGAATGGGATTTTGATCTGAAGAAATTGCCAAACATCAAAATGAGGAAACTTTGTGCTAATGATGCAATTCCTAAGAAGCGCAAACAGAAACCTGTTTTAAATATAGACAAAGATTTAGGTGAATTAGATCTAACTGGGGACCCTGGAGACTCTGAAGATGGGAAATTGGAACCAACAAGTGAAGCAAGTGAGTCGGATGAAGAAATGACCCCAGTGCCTGCCTGCCCTTAGTGAAACCCTTGAGACCCTCCTGTCCTGCTCATTGGTTCTGCAGCATAATCATGGGGGTGGGGCTGCTGAGATGGCTCAGCAGGGGGCCATGCAGCCAAGCCTGACTGCCAGAGTTTGAGTCCCAGAATCCAGGGGTAGAAAGAACAGATGCTGTAAGTTTTCTTCTAACTCCACATGCACACCATGGCATATGTGTGTGTACACACCAATAAATTTTTAGTAATTATTTATATGTATTTGCTGCTCAACTCATTCTCAAATAAGTCATTTGCAGTTTCAAGATAGGTTTATGATTTCTAAGAATGAAAGTTTTCTTTTTCTTTAAATTGCTTTTAAAATACAGAGATTGTAATCTACTTTTCATTATAGCTAAATACTTGGGGTTGGGAAGTCAGATGAGACTAAATAGTAACCAAGTGCGGTTGTGGAGAGGCTTCTCTGTTTGCATCATGTCATGGCCACAGCGTCATTGATGGAAAGTGAGACAGGGTGTGCAGCAGGGAGATGAGCCAGCCAGCCGTACCTCCCGAAGTCCTGCCAGCTCTGAACATCGCCATACTGGTGGGGAGTGGGGGAGACAATTTTCTGGCACATAAACGGGATACGTTAATCTACATCCAAAACAGCATTGACCTTCAAAGACCATTTAACCTGAATTTTGCTGAAGGGAAAATTGGAAAAAATGGGGTTAGAAAGATGGCTTGGTCAGTGAAGTGCTATAGAGGGCCTGAGTCTCTTTCCTTAGCAGGGCTGTGTGGCAAGTTTCTAGTGTCCCAGTGCTGGGGGGCAGGGAAGGTGGGTAGAGACAATAGATAGGAACAGAGTGATCAGTCCATGTGTGAGAGTCAGTGTTCCCAATCCCACTGCCACCAGCTGCCCTCGGACGCAGCACGGGATTGCGCTGATGGGCTTTGGTCTTGGGTGGGATTTTTACTGTGTGCCATTGTGTATTGGAGGTAACGTGTTCTCTGCTTTTCCAGAGAACCACTCCAAATTTGGATTGGTTCTCAGAAGAAAATTCGGACATTTGAAAAGTGACTGCACCTTCTGGGGCTGTGCTGAAGGTTGTGGAGTATTTATGAGGTGGGGCTTGCCTGTCCATAGGGGCAGCTCTTCCTGGGTCTGCTGTCGGAGGTCCTTCTGTGTTGCTTTTGTTGATTAACGAATAAAGAACTGCTTTCAGCCTGTGGCAGGGAAGAACAGAATTGGGGGTGTGTGTGGGGGAACTAGGCTGTATGCTTGGAGGAAAGAAGGGTGGAGTCAGAAGTCATGGAGTCACCGGAGACAGATGCTGGGAACTTTAGCCGGTAAGCCACAGCCACGTGGCGATACTCAGATTAATAGAAATTGGTTAAATTAATACCTAAGAGTTAGCCAATAAGAAGCTAGAGCTAATGGGCCAAGCAGTGATTTAATTAATACAGTTTCTGTGTGGTTATTTGGAGCTAAGTGGCCAGGAATCAACAAGTGCCCTCTCCTTACTACATGGGTCCAGTTCAGTTTCCCACCATTGGGACAAGTTGTGTCCTTAAGCTGTGACAAACTGAAGTCTTTCTGGAACTGGCCACAATACACTTTTTCTTAATTGTTTTCCTGTTAGGAATTTAGATCACAGAGCACAAAAGTAACTAATCCATCTTTCACACAACAGCTGAGTGACTGGCCCAGATGGCTCTTTCACGCCTGTTCCCAGGCGGCAGATCACTGTCAGGGAATACCAGTCAAAAGGTTGTGGCCCTGTGCACATTTGGAAGTTGTGGTACTAGCAGTTCTGCTTGGTGGTTTTACAGTTTCCATTAAGCTCTTTTCTTAGCTTTAAGATTATTATTTCATTACTTTTTCAGCATTTCTAAATGCATAGACACCAGTTTGCTGAAATGTTCAACTGTTGGCTCTATGTGTTAGAAAGCCCTGCTGTATTTGCTGTAATGGATATAGTATCATTCTCATCTTACAGCAAGCAGACTGTACTCCGTACTGTTTTCTCTGAGACCTGAATCGTGTGGTAAATCTTTCATGGAGTTCCACAAGACGGAACTCTTCCTAGTAGTCTACTCCTGAAGCATTATGTGTAGTAAGCTACTCTGTAGACAGTGTCACTTGGGAAGCTGCAGGAATACGAGTGTGCATATGTAGACATGTTCCTTGTAACACACTTAGGGGACCCCAGGAAAGCAGACACCGTACTCTTGGGTGGATGTGCCCTGCTTTTTAATGAGGCCAACTGTGTTGCCTTGTCCTGAAGCTCTTTTCTTTGATGCTGCTACAAACTTGGGCTTTAGCAGCCTGAAGTCTGCTAACAGCCCGGGCTGCTGCACCATGGGAACTGAGCAGCGGACTGTGAGGTGCAGCCATTATTCATACTGGGGTACTCCCCAAACACTTTCAAAATGGGTTTTGGAAGTTTATTTCCTTTGGCTAATGTATATTATATATTTTAGAGGCCAATTGAAGGCCAGTATTTCTTCTTGGTCAAAAGAATGCTGTCTCCTCCAGGCCTGTTTGGAGACCTAATAGGCCAGGCTACCCAAAACATCAGCGTTAGTCTGATTGTGCTGGCCCATCACCTCGCTAAGGGACTACCCCTTAGAAAGGCCACTTCACTTTAGTTCATGTGAAAGAGAGGAGGAATAATTATCTGTTGAATGAGATAATAGATAGCCATGCCCAGGTACAGTCAATACTGAGCTGCCATGAAGCTGTTAGGTTGCACACCTCTCAGAAAACGCTGTGATTTCTGTCTTCCCCGGTGCGCTCCTGAACTTGGGCATGCTTTCCCTTACCCTCTGGGCTCTCACTTTTCCTCTGGAGTCTTTCTACATGTCTGTGCGACTGCTTGTTCAAAATGTGGCTACAGCTGTTGTTAAACATGCTATCTTTACTCAGACTGCATCTGCAATGTCTCATCCTCTTTTCCAGTAGCTGTTGGGATTTTCATTTTGTCCACCCTGTTGTTGATTAAAAGTCTAATAAAATTGTCTGGAGCTTCCCTCTGTGTCTGTTCTCAGTTATTTTACTGACAAGACTAAGTACCACTAAAGGGCTCCCCAGTTTTCTCAGTAACGTGACATCCTAAGTGGGGCCCCCAAGTTGCCAGTAATAACACGAGATTAGTAACTATAGATTTGACATAGGTATGTTCAGATTCTATTTAAAGACTCAGACCATTATGAAATAAATCTTAAGAATTCAAGAGTTTGGGATGCTCTCAATACAATTCTAGGAATCTCGTTACACAGGCAGGAAGTAGAGGAGCTACAGCCAAGATTCGGAGCATTTGTTTAATGTACACAGTCGTTCACAGACAGTTCTCTTAGTTTGTCTTAAGCACACATTACTCACAAACAGTAAATTGTTAATGAAAGACAATTAGATAAAACTAAAGAAGTACAAATGCCCAGTCTCAAAAATTGCACACCGTTAAAATACTTCCTCCTTTGAGCGTTATCTCTAGTTTCAAAGTGGGTTTCTTCAGGTGTGGGAGACATGCGGCTGCAGCCCCAAATTACAACACTTCTTTTCATTGTACCATTGTGTGAAATAGCACCATTGAGCTGATGGAAGGACACACCTTTATAACAATTACAATGGTGAGCTTTAGGTTCCCCATTTAATATTTGCCCCAAAATATTCATTGGCAAGGCCAGGTAAGTTATATCTGACAGCTGGCATACATGACCTTGGTGCTTCCCACCCCGACCATTGTGATTTTCATGATGTTGTCATTGTGCTAATGACCTCATTCCAGCAGAAGAATAAGTGTCTGAAGATTACCCAAGTTCTTTTCCACAGAGGAAAAACTTCAGTACAAGGGTTCTTATGGAATATCATTACCTATAGCGGCAGCTTTGGGTGGGGTTTTCATCCTGGGATATTCTGGGTTATTGAGACTCAAAGTTACAATTTTTTTCTTTATTTTTGTAGGGTTTTGTTATTTTTAAAGTTAACCTGCTTGTGGGGTTAGATTTGTTCTTTATTTATGTGTGTCTGTGTGTGGAGGGTACCTTCAGAGCACAGAAGAAGGTGTTGGGCACCCTGGAGCAGGTATGGTGTTTGTGAACTGTTGTGTGGGTACTGGGAACTCACCAGGACTGGCTAAGAGTGTCTTAACCACTGATCCATCTCTCCCAACCCTGAGCTCCACTTTTAAGTGTTTTAATTTAATTCCTTCTCAATTGAATAATTAGACTGAATGGCAATGTCAACTCTTAACAGAAAGCATTTTCAGTGTCTGGTTTATAGACATCTGGTTCTAATACCCCAGCTTCACTGTGTTTGTAAAAATTCAGTTTTAACACTGTAAGCTCAGCAATCCAGTGTTTGGTTTCAGCTTCACTTTCTTTTGAACATGAGAGCAGGTAAACACACCTCATGATGATGTCGTTCTGGAAACCATGTCTCTCCGTGAGCGCTGAGTCAGGTCACCAAAGCCAAACGTTTTCACTGTTATTAAGTGAAAACTCCATTACCACTCAGATGTGCAAAGATGATCTCAATACTGGCTTTATTCGTTTAATTTTAAACTTGTTCATTATATTTTGTTTTTGGGAAAAGGTCTCATAGCCTAGGCTGGCCTCTATTTGGGACTCACTGTGTAGCAAAGGATAACTACCTCCCAAATGCTGGGATTAATTGTGTACCTACCAAAATGAATTAGAGGAGAAATAGGAAAACTGAATATTCCTTGTCCAAAGTCATAATCAACCCATCCATTCTTTGCTCTTCATATTCATCTTAAATCTTTAAAACAAAAACTTCAGAAACTTAATACAAAGTTTCAGGTTTGGGTCTTTAATGTCTTGCGAATCCTTATTTGTCATGTGTGGGCTCTGATACCTGCTAGCCAGAGGATGCCATGCAGGTTCGTAGCTGAAGGCGACATTTTAGAAAGACAATAGGTGAAAGTTCTGCTCCAGCCTTCCTTTTCATTTGTAGATTGCTCCAGGAGAAGTGCTTATCTCCAAGCTGGTGAAGGAATGCAGGTGTGTGTGCTGGGGGAGGT
>JAQHUG010000216.1:2617274-2637107 GCA_028555095.1 Dicrostonyx torquatus | reverse complement strand
TTTATTTTTTATTTATTTATTTATTTATTTTTACAATGAGTAGTACTCCATTGTGTACTATATTTGTACAACATTTTCTCTATCCATTTCTTGGTTGAGGGACATCTAGGTTGTTTCCAGGTTCTGGCTATTACAGATAATGTGCTATGAACATAGTTGAACAAATGTCCTTGTGGTATGAATGTGCATCCTCCAGGTATATGCCTAAGAGTGGTATTGCCGGGTCTTGAGGTAGAATGATTTCCAATTTTCTAAGAAACCACCATACTGGTTTCTTAATTGGTAATCAGTGGGAGAGGACTGAGCCCATTTTGAGTGGTGCCATCCCTGGGCTGATTGTCCTGGGTTCTGCAAGAAAACAGGCTGAGAAAATCATGAAGAGCAAGCCAGTAAGCAGCACCCATCCATGACCTCTGTATCAGCTCCTGCCTCCAAGTTCCTGCCCTGTTTGAGTTTCTGTCCTTTTTCTCTCAGTGAGGACTGTTACCTGGAAGCATAAGCTGAAATAAACCCTTTCCTTTCCACCTTCTTTTGGTCGTAGTTTTCCATCACAGCAACAGAAACCCCAATTAAGACAGTGACCCAAATAGAAATGAGAAAGAAGCATTTCAAAGACAATTCTACAAACTAAAGAGTGGGAAAGCTTGGGTACACACTTCTGCATACTGTCTTAGACACTGCTCCAAGCCTGCTTTGGACAAGTCCAGCGAGACAAACAAATGGTGAGTTGAGTTAGTAATGGAGTCTCTTGGTGGGGCTGAGAGTCTCAGCATGGCTGCGTGACACAGTCCCATGAGGAGTAAGTCTGGGTGTCCAGGGAGAAGCAGCAGGCTTTGCCATGTTAGAGAAACTCCATAGACAATCAACATTCAAGGAAAGGGGAGGCTCACCCAAAGGTAAGTGTCAGGGGCTGTGGTGACACACAGCAGGGTTGTGCCTTTCGGAGCTACACATCCTACATCAGTTCCACATGCAGAAGTCTAGGGGAATAGAAGACTAGAATGTACATTTCTAGTGAATTCCTAGGAAACAGTGTTCCTGGTCCTGGGCTCTTTGAGTTGAGTTTCCTAAGAGTTAGAAATAGATTCTCAGGGAAAGAAAATGTTTGATCCAATTGGTGACACGTAGGTCCTTGGGGCAGCAGAGACCCCCAGAAGGAATTGGGGTTACATACTAACAATACTAAGTGAGCATAATGTTTGGATTCACAATTTTGTATTTTGTGGTAGTTAATGAACATGAGTTGAAGGTGGGGAGAATGGAGATGGTCTAGGTAAGAGGCTTTGTCTGTCTTGGTAAAAAGAAACACAGTTTTCACATGAATATTGTTGGTGGGGAAGGAGATAAATGGAAAGAGTCCGGGGACAGAGGCAGAATGCAGAGAATTTGGTGACTGATTTCAGGGAGAAGAGAGACTGGCCAGAGAAAGGAGAGGATCTGATTATTAGAGATGCCTTTCTTATAGTGCTGATGCTGGATGTGGGAGATTGTGCGGATACTGATCTTGAGTCCCTGGAAGACATGTTCTCAGGAGGGAGGGAGATACGAGCTTTGGAGTGTATTATGAGCAGAGTATGAGACTAGAGGGGGTGGTTATCAGCATGCAAGCAGCGCTAAAGGTAAAAGAACAGAAGGATGGCCATGGGAGCATTAGCAGGGGGACAGAAGAAAGGAGGGGTGTGGTTTCTTCTCCACGTGAGACTATCAAGCTCCTTGTACTGTAAGCACTCACAACTCTTGTGTCTCAGGCATCAGGACAAGTGCAGCTGACTAAATAAGAGGGTTTCCCATGGAATATTTCTCTGCATACAACATATGTGAAATGAAGCCCTGCGTCTTATACATCACGATGTGGCCAAGTCAGGAGAATGTCTAGTCATTCATGCAAATGCGTGGTTCTCCAGTGGGGGCTCTACTTGGCCATCTGCGAGTAGGAGGTCTCTGACCAGGCGTCATCAGATCTGCCCTGAGTAGCGAGGATCACCCTTTTCTCCTAAGGGGGAGAGTCGGGTGATGTGAAACAGGGACAGTCTGCATCTATTTGGGCATGGCCAAGTGTCTGGTACTTATTATGTGCAACTATTGTTTTAAGGTTCTACCTGCAGGAATGAGAATGAGAATTTATTAAATCCAGATTTAATATGAAGCCTTACACGCAAAAACTTTGGGGAGAGTCATTGTGTGGCAAAAACCAGATGTTTGCTGGAACTGATGCAGTTATAAATGAGTCGATGTTAAATAAATGAATTCTAAAAAATCCCATCCTACCGTTTCTCTTGTATTTAGAGTTGGTATAGACTTTCCTTGTGATTTTGTTCTTAGGAAAGGACACTGGGATCTTCAAGACTGTCTCCATCACATCTTTCCTCACACTACTGGGCACACCAGGAGCTCTGCAGGCCAGGAACCTTCCAAATCCCTCCCACTTCCGGGAGCTCTGGAGTACAGGCAGGTTGGTGTGCACTGCTGCCCCTAAGTGGACAAGCCTGGGATGGCTTTAACCTTAAGAATATATTTTGGAGTATCTTTCTTTGTAGCCAGGACATAATCCTTCACAAACTGGGCGTGGCTAAATTTTTCAGCTACAGTGCTAATCCTCTGCATCAATTGCCCAGTACATATCTGAACTATAGTGTTACCGTGAATCTGCAAAGAAGCAACATAGGGGGAATTAAATAAAACTTTAAAACTCTCTATTTCCCCACTCCCATGCCTTTCTTTCTTTTCTTTGTTTCTCTGTGTAGTCTTGGCTCTCCTGAAACTCACTCTGTAGACTTGGCTGGCCTCAGACACAGAGACCCTCTTTGTTCTGCCTCCCTCGTGCTGGGATTAAAGACAGGTGCCGCCACCGCTCGGAAACTCTCCACCTCTCTAACAGTTTGTGTTCTCCTACCGGACAGAGCTTGATGCTCCTGGAGCCTCTGGGAATTCCCAAGAGGTGAATGATAGCCATGCATCTCCAACTCAAAGGTTCCCCAGGAGCTAACACTTCCCAAGTCCTTACGTGGGATCTCAAGTGGCCCATGCTTTGTAGACAGAGTTGACCAAGGAGATAATTGGAGAAGGCTTGGCTGCAAGTGCTGGCCCTTGTTCAGGTGTCCTACCTGGAAACATCAACTTCAACAGCAGCTCCCTGTCTGCCCTTGGGTGCCGTCATGGGAATCCAGAGGAGGAGGGAGGGAGGGTGGCATGTCCTTACCATTGTCGTTACCTTGCTTGATCTCCTCTGCTGTCCGATCGATCAGCACATAGAGAGACCACACCACACAGGTGACGGCGATGACATGGAATGTGACGGAGCAGAATATTTTCCTTCTCTCACTTGTGGTCATCTGGAGCTTTTCCCACTGCAAGCAGAAATGAGTCACTCACCACCGCGTTTTTAACCGGAATACTTGGCTTTCAGTTTATGTTCCAGGCAGGGATGTACAGTGCAAGTCAACATCATGTTTTAACACCACCCTGCTATATTTATGGAAGTCTCTGCATCTGGAGAGTTATGAAATCATTACTGACAAGGGAAAGACAACTTGATTTGTAAGAAACAATGTCCTAGTCTCCAAATAGATGAAGCCGGTCTGTATCTCATTCTGCAACAGAAATGAGGTAGGTTCCCAATACTGTATGATTTTGGCTGGTGTGGTGATGGATAGTTCAGCTGGTAAAAGTTGGGCATGGTAGTGTGTGACTCTAATTCCAGCACGGGGAAGGCGGGGACAGAAGGACACTGGGTGCCAGGCAGTGCCCAGGCAGACTGCTAGAACCGGTGAGCTTCGGTTCTGTCACAAAACAAAACAATACAGTGGAGTGTGGTGGGTGAAAACACATGTGTGTGCTGCAGTCACGTGTACCCACACACACGATAATAAAATAATATGCTTTTCAGAAAGCACTTGCTTTCAGCTTCAGCCCATTGCGGTACCGCGTTAACAAACTGACTGGAGCTTTCGCTCCAGGGATCACCATATAACTGCGCGAGTGTCCTGTGCTTGTTAGAACAGGACAATTGGACAAGGATTTAGTGGAGGCTTGAGAGCTCAAGGGGAAGTTAGCGCCTTCTGTTTAAAGCTATCCTAGAGAGACAGCGGTTCACATCGGAGAACTGGAAGGAGAATCTGCTGCTGGTCTCTCAGAGTGCCCTTGACTCTTCGCTGGTGGAAGCCGCAAATGCTCCAACCATCTCATGTCCCCTGAGCCTCACTCCTCAGAAAGCTGGTGACCGCCCCCTCAGTCAGCAAAAGAAGAAAGGTCACAAGCTTTAGACATGAAGTACAAATGAAGGTTTGTTTATCAACTTTTAAAGTTCTTGCAGCGGTAGGGTCACCTTTGCATGCTGGGAGTATTTATTTTTGCCGCTTGAGTTTCCAGATTTTATGAACCAGTATGAAAAGCTTTTTACTAAGCCCTGATTCTTTATGCTTTGCTTAAGCAAAATGCTTGGAATTCCTGAAGACTCCTCTCCTTCCCTACCCTAGCAAAATGCCGGGTTCAGGACAGTTCAATTAAAAGTAGGAAGGACAAGTCCAGGATCTGCCAGAGTTATTTACTTTGTCTGGACCCTGCTTGTCTCATACTCAGGAGAAGAGTTTGTGGTAGCCAGCAGGGCAGGGATTGAGACTAGGAGCAAGGATCCAGGTTTGGAGGGCAGAAATCCAGGCTAGGGGAGGGATCCAGGCTAGGTGGACAGGGATACAGGCTGAGTGGGCAGATACCATTCTTCGATTGGCCCTGAGGTCTGTTGTGATCCCTGATAAATTCTGCATTTCCAACCTTCTTGATTAAGGGCAGACATCACTTCTGCCAGCATTTTCAGTGGCTAGCTGCCTGGGCATCAATATTTTGCCTCATGGATCCAGGAATTGCCCTTTTGATCCTTGTGTTAGTTCTTTACCTCTTTTTCTATCTGGGTATCAAGAGCATCATGACCAGAAAACATATCCACAGTCAGCCTGCAACCTCAAGGAAGAAAAGAGATCTCAAGCCAAGTTAGCTGCAGCTAGCCTTGTAGCATCCTATGCCACCCAAGGAACAGACACTACTGGGAATTGATCAATATGGAATCATGAACATCTGAGCACTCGATTTCAACAAAACCGCTATCACTTCTGAGAAAGGCTGATTTTAAGATCTTGTTCCATCTTTGATATTTCTGTAAAGTTAATTGGAATAACACACAAATCAAAGAATATTACCATTTGCCAATAACATCTTGTGATTTGGTTAACTATTTCTCAAATCACCCTGATATCAAAAAAGATGTGAAGATATACAAAAATAAATTATTTGTGTACAATGATCTTCTGTATGCTAGTGCAGGATATTAACTTTAGTAAACACACACACACAGAGAGAGAGAGAAAGAGAGAGAGAGAGAGAGACAGAGAGACACAGAGAGAGAGACAGAGAGAGAGAGACAGAGAGAGAGAGAGAGAGAGACCACCCTCAATCAGAAAACTGGCTTTAAAAAAACATAACCATCAGGGCTTCTGAGACTGGAAAGTGGCTCAGTGCTCACTGGCCTTGCCAGGGACCTTGCCAAGGTGATGTCGCTCTCTATGGCTTCCCTGGTAGGAAGGCACAGAGATACCTGGAAATACAGATGAACAAATCTCTTTTCAGAAGTCAGGACTTACATCTAAAAAGCAATTTTATGAAATTAAATACATTGTCTAACATCAGGGGGTCTAAAAAATGCCAGGAGTGGATAGGGTAGGAACAAATCATTGGCAAAGATCCATGCCAGGCAGTAGGAGCTCAGAGGCTGTTGCGCGTTAGTGAAATTAGAAGTGACGTTTTAAGGAGAATGTCTAAGAAGGTCATCAACTTTTTCCACAGTGTAGATGCAGGACCACAGTGCTCTCTGCCATATAAAGACATTATTGCACATGGGCCTCTCCACAGGGCCTCCCAGAAATCAAGGCATTAATCAATTGTTCATGTCTACTCAAAGTTTGTAAGTGTTCATAACGGCAAATAGATGGAGGTAAGGGTACAAGATTTATTTTAACAGGCTATGAAAGTACTGTAGTTTAATATTTGCGATGTTGAAATTGAGTCCGTAGCAAGCTTGGTTCGTAAAGACTGGGTGAAACTAAAGTAAAACATTGGGCAAAGCCATATTGCCTTTGCACTTCTCTCTCTCTCCCAATGCCATAAAGCAATGTGTGACTTGTGCTCACCTTCCCTGATTGCCTCGTGACACTTGGGACCTCTCCTGCAGAGGCTCCTCCAGTTCTCAGAGCTTTTCCCACTATCAGCACCAGGTGGCCTGGTAGACATCACCCGCCCCACTGGTAGGTGTTTTAGATGGTGTGTCACCATGTAGCCCAGGCTAACCTTCGATTCACAATCCTCCTGCATCTCACAAGAAGCTGACCTCATCGTGCCTGGCTCCTTTCCCACATCTCTTTAATTCTACCACTTTCTCTCTTCCTGTCATAAGAGTCAAGTTTTCCTCAGTACCCTGAAACCACATCAACTACGGTTGGCAGTTGATCAACAAACTGCCCTCCATAGCTGGCATGGACTTTGCGTTCAGGCTTCGCATGCCCTGGTCTTAGGTCCTTGTTGTTTTTCTCACCCTTGGCCTTTGCTCTCTCATTGAGACACTCAAACATCAAAGCATGGAGCATAACTGTTTTATTCTTTTCTCCCTCCTTCCTTCTCTGCCTCCCTCCATCCCTCCTTTCTCTCTTTTCTTTCTCCCTCCCCCACCTTCTTTTCTTTCCTAATTGTATCTCTCCAATTTCTAACATAACGCAGAATTTCTAGAGACTCTATACTCTGATAGCCTAAATGATGCTCATTGGTGGCACCAGGCCCCATCGGCCCTTAGCAGTATTGTGTTTTTATACCATCAGGGCTAGGAGTTTCCAGCCATCTGTTTCAACTATTGCCATAATTTCATTTGCATAAATTCAAAGCTGCATTTTAACTGTTTAGAATTTTTGAGTCTTGTATTATTACTGTGGAGTTTGTCGTATACGTCAGGTGTGAAACGCATTGCATTCTGTAGACATCATAACACAGCCCATCTTGTGAGTGAGAGTTTACGTACACCTCCCAAAGGTTCTGTGACATGATGCGTAGAAAAGTTTCTCGAAGTTCCAATCTAGTGTGGCAGTTCTGAAGAGTGTTCCCGAGAACCAGTCAGGGTGCTGGGGAGCTTCTTAGTAATCCAGTGTTTGGGGTTCCACCTCACACTTACCAAACTGGAAATTTTGGCAACAGGGCTCCTGTAATCTGAATTTCTTCAATTATTTAGTGAGTGAGTAAGTGAGTGTGCACACATGCCACAGGATGGCTGTGGAGGTCACAGGACAGCTCTATCTTTAGACTGTGTGGGTTCTTAAATTAAAAGCTGGTGCTCAGGTTTGGCAGCAGGGCCCTCGACCCACTGAGGCATCTCGAAGGTCTGCTATCCTGGTGTTAGAGGCCCTCCACCCACTGAGGCGTCCCGAAGGTCTGCTATCCTGGTGTTAGAGGCCCTCGACCCACTGAGGCGTCCCGAAGGTCTGTGACCCTGGTGTTAGAGGCCCTCCACCCACTGAGGCATCCCGAAGGTCTGTGACCCTGGTGTTAGAGGTCCTCGACCCACTGAGGCATCCCGAAGGTCTGTGACCCTGGTGTTAGAGGTCCTCGACCCACTGAGGTGTCCCGAAGGTCTGTGACCCTGGTGTTAGAGGTCCTCGACCCACTGAGGCGTCCCGAAGGTCTGTGACCCTGGTGTTAGAGAGCCCTCTGTTCCTGGCACACAGTTGAAAACTTGAGTTCCAATGAGGGTCTTTTGTAGACTAGTAGAGTGGCCTTGGTGGAGTGCAGAAAGAGCGCTTGTCATTCCCAATCACAGACTAGGGAAGGTGACAGAATCAGCAGGACTTGGCCATCTATAAAGCAAATATATCATGCTGAGGGAAAGGAAATCATATAGCCAGTGAATTTGTTTAGAATAAATGGTTGGCAGTTCATTGCTCACTAAAACAAGCAGCTGCATTGAAATTTTAGTTTTACTTTTTAAATTAATGTTGAAGTGACAGGAAAACCTATTAAATAGAATCATGTTACAGTTTCAAGTGCTTTGGGAGGGAACCAAATCACAGAGTCTGAACATTTGCAAGGAATAACTTTTGAGATAAAAAGTCACAGCTACACCTGTAGCCGATCATTTACGAACACCAGAAGAGAAAGTTTACCTCTTCATACTTTTAGTGGAATTCCTAAAAGTTTGATGAATGCTAGGAATCAGGAAAGCCACCCTAAGACATAGTAGCTGGTTGAGGTTACTGAGTGACAGAGGCAGTTACTGTCAAAGACAAGTCAGAAAGTGTTCCTGATGTGGGCCTGTCTTTACAGAAGGAAACCCAACTATCCATATGGATGCCCAGGCTTTGTTAATGATAACTAAACCCTTACATGTTTTATCTGTGAATATTGATGTTGTTTGGCACCTCTGTACATGGACCATAGTGAAAGGGCAGTGTGTGTGTGTGTGTGTGTGTGTGTGTGTGTGTGTGTCCAGTTCCTCTGTTTCTCTTGACAATAGGGACAAGAGTAAAGGGCTTTGTATCATGGCATTGCAGGGAAACATATCCAAAGAAATTTTGAATGGAAACAGGAAGAGATGGGCCACATATTCAGAGGTGCCTGTGAAATACCAATCAAAATAGAAATATTGTGTTGCCATTTGAGGAGTTTGCAGATGGCTTAGTTTAGGATTGAAGGAAGTCATGAGTATCTGTTTGAAGAAAAGATAACATTGCAGGCAATTAGCCATCTTACTAAAAATGACAGCTTAGGTTTACTCTAAAGGAGAACAGTTGAGAATCTCCGATCAATAGCCTTGTGTGGCTAAATTGAATCTCCTTTTGCCTTTTGAACTTTCGAGTAACAGGAATTCTGCTAACAAGGCAGCAAATGTGCTCTGTTCTGGGAGGCTGCTATAATTACAAGTAGTTTTCCACGCTAGTTGTGATTAATCTGGATTGTCAACTTGATAGGATTTGAGGTCACCATGGAAACACATCTCCAGGTGTGTCCGCGAGGGATTATTTACATTCTGTTAATTAATTGACATGGGAAGATCTACTCTGAATATGGGCAGTACAATGCCAATCTGGGGTTCTAGGGGAGAGAGAGAGAGGGAGATAGATAGATAGATAGATAGATAGATAGATAGATAGATAGGGAGGGAGGGAGAGAGACTGAGCAAAGGCACACATTGCTCTGGTCTCTGCTTTCCACCTCCCTTGCCACAATGAGCTGGATCCCCTGAGACTGTGAGCCCAAATCAACCCTAGCATCAGTTGTCACAGTAGTAAAACAAGTAAATAACAGAGCCAGAAGAGAGAGCCCTGGGAGGGAGCCACTTCTCTGCACACATGTCCAGGTCTCTGATCCAAGGAATACTTAAGCTAAGATGGAAATTCTTTGGGTCTAATTCTAGCTCTGCCAATAAGGACTGTATAACTCACCTGAGGTTATTTTGTTTATTTGTTTGATTTTGGTTTTGCTTTTATGTTATTTGAC
Source organism: Dicrostonyx torquatus (assembly GCA_028555095.1). NCBI lineage: Eukaryota > Metazoa > Chordata > Mammalia > Rodentia > Cricetidae > Dicrostonyx > Dicrostonyx torquatus. Next base: position 2,627,582 of record JAQHUG010000216.1, on the reverse strand, counting down.
AGCCAGTAAATTGTTTACATTACACATGGTCCAAGAGCATTCAAATAAGGACTCAAATAAAATCAGATGTTCAAATCTTCTTCAAACATCATAGCTGATAATGCCACGCTTGCCTGTGCTCCCCCTGATATGAAACCACATAGCTCAGCGGCCACCAAACCACTCTGCCCAGCTTCCTGAACTGTAAGTTGTTTGAAACCAGCTGTTTCAGCCTTTGAATTCTCTGTCCTTTCATTTCCTCGCGTCAAAAGTGCTGACAAGAATGGCTGGCATTGGTAAGTGCCAGAAAATGCAAATACTGAAGAGTACCCATAGGTTAAAAAGGATTTGGTGAAGCCAGGCAGTGGTGGCACACGCCTTTGATCCCAGACCTTCGGAGGCAGAGGCAGGCGGATCTCTGTGAGATCAAGGTCAGCTTGGTCCACAAAGCGAGTTCCAGGACATTTAGAGCAGTTACACAGAGAAACCCTGTCTCAAAATACCAACCAACCAACCAACCAACGAGTGAGCATTTCTCAGTCATAATGTGGACTTTGTCATCTCACATCCAACTGGACTTGGATTTTCCTCACCCTCTGGATTAACTCAGAATGTTGGTGTCATCTCTGAGGGATAGGGATCAGATCTGATCCTGCAGAATGAAATCATCCACCCAATCAGTTTTGCAACAAGGGCTAAATTTTTCTGAGTATCAAATCTCATAACAATAGGATTTATTTTGTTAACTATAGAGACAGAGAGGTAAGGTAAGCTGCTTTGCATATCATAGGTGATATCATCTAAAAGAGTATGTACTTTTGGTTTCTTCATCTGTTAGGAATGAATACAAAATATTACAGATCATCTCCAATGCCCCATTTTATGTTTTCTTTTAATAAAAGGTTAAGGGACTCAAACACCCCAAGATTGAAGATAGAGCTCTATGAGTTCTTCCCTATTAAAGAGTCCTTCCCTAGCATGGATGAGACCTGTAGTTCAAGTCCATATACAAACGTAAGTACCCCAAGGCTTCAATGAGATGTGTTTGTGGCAAGGTTATGTCTGCCATGTGAAATGCAGAACCTGGGCAGCAGTCTGGTGGAAACGTCCCAGGGAAGCTATCCTGACTACCTCAGCAACTGCAGTGCTCTCGGTTCACGTGGATTTTTAGAGACCTCGGAGTGTTAAATTTCCTAAGGCGTTTGAAGCCCCAAGAGAGTATTTTACTCTGAAGTGTTCGGATCAGAGCTCACATGATGCTCCTGCACTCAGAGAACAGAGAAGCGGAGAAGCAAAAGCCACAAAACGCAGCTTGTCAAAAACCCCAGGGGTCGCTAGAACACCATTTTAAAGGTGTAGGACGGGGCGTGGTTAGTTAAAGCAAGAGCAGCAAGGGGGATGCTGAACGCATAGGGTGGTTGAGTTTGTACCCGTAACTAGGAAGTGTAACTCAAGCTGTTACATACATGGTGGACTCTAATGATGAAGAGAGGAGTCTCAGTTTGCAGAAGAGAAACCATCTGAAAGCAAAGATAATGGCAGAGTCTGGAACCAAGGAACATAGAGACATAGAGCGAGAAAGGGGAGCAGAGAAAGAGCTGGAGAAGAAGCACCACCTGTAAGACGCATTCACCTTAACCCCTTGGAGAGCCACTGGAGCCAGTTTGATTGGCACTTGTGTATATGGGACAAAGCATACACTGACAAAGAGCTGTATTTTACTTGGGGCAAGTAACCCACCCTCCTTATATCTCACTTTCCTCTTTAGTAAAATTGGGGAACACTATCATCTGCTTTAGTTTGTGCTGTTGGTGCTCGACCCAGCACTGCGCAGATGCCAGGCACACAGCAGACCACTGAGCTGCACCCACAGCTCTGCAATGCTCTCCCTTGTGTGGATGAGGTTGTGTCTTATATTACACACTATAAACAGCACACTGTCAGTTAGCAAACTGGGAATCGCAGCCGGCTTTTGAAACAAAGTTCCATTAGGTGCGCGTAGGCTTCAAACAATGGTAACAATTCTTTTTATTTCACTGTAGCAAACTTGATCTGCCTGGGTCCCCACCATCTCTTTCATTATCCTGCTTCACTCATTTTCATAGACTGCACCACGTCTGTGGGCAGCTGAATTTGTGAAGCTTCAAGTAACTGAAGAGCCAAACGGCGCGAAGCAAAGTTGGTCAGGAGTTCGGAAGTGAGCAGGCCTCCAGTCTCTTATGTGAAATGACAGAGGGACTGTGTATCTATCACCTGAGCAAATCCCTCTGCATACTCGAAGCCATCCCATACGAACTGTTGTACCAAGAATGGATACAGGACTGTAGTATCCAGGGAATGAGGGCAACAAAGAGGGTGGAACATGACTACAGGTGCCCTTTTACTATGGATAATTTAGAGCCACAATTGGCAGGATGTACAAGTGACAGAAATGGAGCACAAAAGAGACTAAGGTTCTGTGTTGTCAACTTTACTTAGAATTTCCTCCCTAAAATTTGTGTACATTATATAAACCTACATTATATATTCATTCATATTTAATTGTGCATAAGCCCGATACTAGATTATCGAGGTGTTTTCTTTTATACCGCTCCCCTCATCTCTCCACTGTTTTCCACCAAGCCTTTTGTGAAGGGTTTTTCCAGCAACATCTTTATAATTGGCGTGTAGGGACGACACAGCAAAATTTTCCACTAGAGGGTGCAGTGCTACCGTGAAGACGATTTGGAGCTCAGAAGAGAAAGAGAAACGTGTTTTTGATTAATCTATCTTGAGGGCACGATAATATATGATACCCAGACACATCTGTGTGGGCCTGCTGGGTAGACAATTAAAATGGCAAACTCCTCGGCTGCATCATGGATTCACGACTCGGGGTAGGAACTAGGATTCTCTATTATTAGTGTGAATTCCAATGATTTCCTGTAGGGAAAGGACCGAGAGTTACTTCCCAAAGAAAGTGTTTAGCGGAATGTTTTAGAGAGATACTGGAATATATAATAACAGTTTTGTACTAGTGATCCTATTTCCCCTCCTTTTTATATTTCCCCAAATCTATATACCTATATCAGAGTAGCTATCTATTATCATGTTAAAAACACAAATTAGTTAAAGATCAATTAACAGATTAAACAAAGAGTTTTTTTAAATTTAAATATTGGTTATTCTGTTTTCTCATGGAGGTTCTGGGGAGAAATAGCAAATCATTTGTTTTGTAGAAGAAGCCAACAAGGCTGTTTCACACGTGTTGATGCCTCAGCAAATCTATGGTGCTATGTATGTATGTATTTATTTATTTATTCGGTTTTTTGAGACAGGGTTTCTCTGTGGCTTTGGAGCCTGTCCTGGAACTAGCTCTCGTAGACCAGGCTGGCCTCGAACTCACGGAAATCCACCTGCCTCTGCCTCCCGAGTGCTGGGATTAAAGGAGTGAACCACCACCACCCGGCTTCTATGGTGCTATGTTTATGGGGATGCACAGCAACTGTGTCGGGGGCACACACAAAAGGAACTACGTTGCATTTCTGAAATGGCACAGTTCCTCTTCGCAGTAGATTTAGGGACTCCTGGAACTAACACAGCCGTCTCTCATGCCAATTTCTGCCCGATGTTTCTCATTTGTTTCTCTTTAGTGATTCTCCACAGCACATGTGGGTGCTACTCTAGCCAGATCACTCTCCCGTCGCTCAGTGATCATAACCTTGGACTGAGGAGAGTTTCCATTTGCCAAGCAGACCCACAGAGATTGGGAATATCAGAAGACAGGGTGTTTGTCTCTTGGAACAGAGTCAGTCAATATTGCCTTGACTGCCCTGAACCTGTGAATGTGACCACGCTGGTCTCAAGCCTGACACGATCCCCCTGCATTCCAAGAACTGGGATTGTAGGTGTGTACCTCAGGCCTGGTGAGAAAGACATTGCTTATTTTTTATCTATCTGTTATTTATTTATTTGTCATTTATTTACTTATTATTACAACTGATCTTTTGAGACAGTCTCTCTACATTGGTCTGGCTTTCCTGGAACTTACTGTAGAGACCAGGCTGACCTCAGATTCAGAGAGATTCACCTGCCTCCTGACCTGACTGAAAAAATACTTTAAATTGCTCACTTTCAATCCCTCATTTTCTGGAAGAAGATACCAAGGCCCAGAACATGAAACTAGGGTGACAATAGTTTAGTTTTTTTTTTTTTTTTTTTTTTTTTAATTAAGACTCTAGTGAAGAAGGTACCATATTGTACAGGGCGCTGTTCTGGGTGTTGAGAAAGATTGCTGATTAGGGTGACAGCTATGGAATTTGAAGTGTTTATTAGATTAAGAGACTGTGTAATTGCACATCAATAAGTGATAATAGACTTTGACTTTATAAGCACTTATGTTGCTTTTCAATTGCATTGCATTGTGTTGGAAAAAATCACTCTAGAATATTCCTTTAGGTGGCAGCAAAGAGAGAGAAAAGTTTCTTCTTGGAACCCATAGTAAACTCCCTTCCACGGACAATCCTTTGTCTGGACTTATTTCCTTGGATCAAAAACAGTCTTATCTTCCCATTCTGCCCCAACTCAATGCTACTGTCAGATCTCAGTATTACGCAGAAAATTCAATTAGAGCTGAAGATTTTTTTTAACTGAGTCTTTTAACTACTTTATTTTGAAACAAATCTGAAACATTTATATTGCATTGCATCTGAACGTGAAGCAAGTTCAGTTTTAATGGATAACTCATTGATTCAGATTTTAGAGCTAGTAACACATTTAAATGAATAGTGTCTGTGCTAAAATATCTGAAATCAGTTTTAAAAGTATTTTTATATGATGCATGACATTCTATTCTTTTTGTTTTTATTTTTCAAGACAGGATTTCTCTGTGTAAAAGCTGGCTCTCCTGGATCTCATTTTGTAGGCCAGGTTGGCCTTACACTCTCAGAGACCCACCTGCCTCTGTTTCCTGGGTGCTTCTACTCTTTACTGATGTGTATATATGTAGAAGAGGGAGTGGTGAACATGTCTGAAAGTCAGAGGAATCTCTGGGAGTCTGATGTCCCCTTTAATATATGGACTCCAGGGATCAAACTCGGGTTGTTAGGCTTGGTGGCAAGTGCCTTTATGAGCTGAGCCATCAGATCTGGACCATGATGCCTGAACATGTGACCCAGTATATCATATCAGAACCTGTTACTGCCATTATGAGACATAGCCATAGAACTTCCTCCTGAACCTAAAGATAGTTCTTCCTTCCTCCCTTCCTTCCATCCATCCATCCTTCCTTTCTCTCTATTTTTTCTTTTTTCTCTTTCTTTCCTTTCTTCTTCCTTCCCTCCATCCTTTCTCTCTCTCTTTCTTTCTTCCTTCCTTCCTTTCTCCTCTCCTTTCCCATTTTTCTAATTTCTTTCTTTTTCTTTCCTTTCTTCTTCCTTCTTTACCCTTCTCCTCCTCCTTCTTCTCTCTCTCTCTCTTTCATTCAGAAACCATTGAGGTTTCTAAGTGTACACAATTTCCTCATAAAAATTTTGTACAGAATATTGTGTTTATATTTCCTGGGGATCAACAATAGCTTTCATGAGCTCTCTCGAAGAGAACTGATACATGTTCCATATGTAAAACTGTACTACCATGACTTAATATAAATATGAACTTGGAAAAAACAGGGAGCCATTGGACTGGGCTTGTGGTTCAGAGACTTGATGTGTTTAGAAAATAGAGTGTTTTGTGACCACAACTGGCCAGATGTCCTCATTTTCCATGAGTACAATCAACCCACATCCCAGGGTTGATTCTCAGCTTACTTGGTAGTGGGAGTGATGGTTAATAATATTGTTACTTTACAGAATATAGAATCATTGAAGAGGTAGACTACTGGGCATGTCTATGAGAGTTTCTCGATTAAGTGCAGTGGAAATACCCACACTGAATGCAATTGGCACGGTGTCATAGGCTGAGGTCTTAGACTGAATAGAGAGGAGAGAGTGGGGCTGGTGAGGTGGCTCGTGTACAGAATTTGCTGAGCAAAACTTGTGATCTGAGTTCAGTCCTTGGAGCCCAGGTAATAGGTTGAAGGAGAGAAGCAATTCAATAACATTGTCACACACACAATAATACAGGAATTTAAAAACTGATTGTTATGTGAATTCAGACTGTGAATGCAATATGGCTGACTGCCCATGCTCCTGTGACCCTGCCTTTCCTCTTGGTCACCATGGTATTCTCTGTCACCATGCCTTTTCTGTCCCTGTCCCTTCACCCTACTTTCTCTATCACTTTCCCTATACTTTCAATTTATAAACCAAAGCAAACCCTTCCCTTCTTAAGTTGCTTAATTTGTTGGAAATGATTGTCACAGATACATGAAGAGTGACAAAATAAGTGGGAGGAAATGAGACATGCTCATTCACATATGGGAACAATCACATTTGTGTCAATATTGGCATCACTGAAGGGGAACTCTTTCCACCTTACCATTGCTAATGTCTTCAGGGAGAAATGGGTTTGGAACATGGATACCCCCAGGGCCCTCAGGCTCTAATTCAGGTGTGAGGATGTCAGAGTGATTTCTTGGGCATTAGGGAACTGTGCCAGAAACTGTTTCCTGCAATGGCCCCTTAGGTTAGCATGCTCTGTGAGGAACTGCTGAGACCCGGCAATACTCACATTCTATATGGATGCCATTTTTCTGCTGAATGTTTAAGAATATGAAGATATTGTGGGGGACGTTGCTCAGTCGAAGAGCACTGGCCTTAATCCTCAGCATTGAGGATGGAAAGGAAAACTCATATTTTAAAGACTTATTTTGTAGTCTGCTACATTCTGTTCTTTCCTATTAGAAATCTTAGAAAAATAGGGTGGCCTTGCTTCCTTTTCTATACCATTCATTCCCAGTCATCTATTATTGAGGCTTACTCTTGATTGCTGAATTTACTAGAAAATGAACGGTTTTCTCTACTGAAGAATCAACTGCTAATTTCCTTGGAATCACTAGATTCCATTCTGGCAGAAGAAATTACCAAATAGTCTGACATTAACCTCATGATCTCTTCTAATGAAAAGAAAACAACAACAACAAAAACAGCCAAATTCAAAGAAATTGCATGTGGTGGTTCATGAATTTTATCCCAGCACTCAGGAAACTGGGGCAGGGAGACAGTCTCATACACAAGGCCAGCTTGGACTGTATGTGAGCTCTAGATCAGCTTGGGTTACAGAATGAGATGCTGCCTCACAAAAAAACCCAGTCATGGCCTGTGAGATGGCTCAGTGGATAAGGGTACCTGCTGCTGAACTGGATGATTGAAGTCCAATACCCTGGGCCTACACATAATGTGGGATTCCTCCTGTATGCTATGAATACGTTTAGTGGTTAATAAAGAACCTGCTTTCTCCCAATAGCTTAGCAGGATATAGTCAGGCTGGAAAAGATATATATAGAGAGAGTAGGCAGAGTCAAGAGGAGATGTAGTGTAGTCTCCGAAGGAGAAAGACGCCTGCCGGAGCCTGCTGGAACCTTGCCAGTAGGCCACGACCTCATGGTGATGTACAGATTAATAGAGGTGGGTTAATTTAAGATATAAGAGCTAGCTAGCAATACACCTGAGTGATTGACCAAGCATTGTTTTAATTAATACCTGTTTCTGTGCGATTATTTTGGGTCTGGGCAGCAGGAAACAAATGAACAGCCTTGGCTTATACACATGGTAGAAGAAGAGAATTGATTTTCATAGATTACCTTCTGACCTCCCTATGTGTGCTATGACACATGTGTGTACATGTGTGCAAGTACATGAACACACACAAAAGGATTTTAAAAAAAATAACCAATCAAACTAACAACACCAACAAAGACGCAAAGTTGTCACTAAACTGAAAATGGGGCAGGGCTCTAATATTTTCATCTAAATATCTTTTTTCTATTGAAGATCATAAGTATCTTCTGATTGACTGTGCTATAAGGAAAGGGGCAGGGAATTTTAGATTACCTTAAACTATGTAGTATCGTCTGGGACAGAGGTTTGGCTGAGGATGTGTATAAGGAAAAAAAGGCGTAAGAAGAGAGGAAAGTGGCCAAGTAGTCAAGACTCTTGCTGCTTAGTCTGTGTCAAGCAGTACAGAGTTTAGGATTGACATGGACTGGTTAGTGGGCAGAGAGAAATAGATGGCATTTAAGGTTGACACGGATAGGTTAGTGGGCAGAGAGAAGTCGATGGCATTTCCCAAAGACCTTCATGCAATTGCTTGCAAAGAAGTTTTACTATTACTTGACATAGAAGTCAGTGCCATAAGAGACATGGATGTAAGCTAGCCTCTTCTGGAGGAAAGACTGCAAATAGTATGTCTGTCTTTCTGAGGAGACAGGGATGGGGGAGCAGATGGAGGAGGGGCTGAACTCATCAAATGTGAGGTGAAATCTACAATGTGGCCAGTCCCTGGGCTCAGATTCACAGGGGCAGATGAGGGCCAGCCTGAGCTATGCAGAGAGAGTAAATGAACTTCTGGCACGTGCAGGACACAGATGACAGATGTGGAAGTCCCAGGTCATGGTAGTCAGATGGGTCACATTCACCAAATCTCCAGTCACTAAGTGCATAGGGTTCTCAGGGTTAACAAAAGGCCATTTGTGCAGCTGTGAGGATGAAGGAGGAAAACAAGGAGCAGCTTCTAGCCCTACAGTATTCCAGACGAGAGGATCCTCATTCTACTGTGACAGTAGATCTCACCAAGGTTGACTTCTGCTTTAGAGAACACTGCTACTCTTACGGGTAAACTCCTCTAACTTCCTGTCTTCAGACTAAGTGCGTATTTATAACAGCTTCAAGCCCTCTCACTTCCTTTCTTTTTATTTGTGAGGACAAAAGGGCCTTGTACAGTCCAAATCAATCATGTCCTCTAACCTATTGACTGAACAATACTTTTCCACTTATTTTTATTTGTCTTTCCTGGTAGTGCCTTTCCTCCAACATGGGAATTTACTTCTATGCCTTTCATGTTTCATTTCACAATGTTATCATTTTTATCAACTGCCTATTCATTGGAGATAATTTATAAAATACAGAAATTTAAGACATAAAAATTATTCATAATTTCACTGGTAGTTTTTATTTTTATATGTACATTCAAATATGCTGGAATGTAGGCATTCAAACTTTTAAAAATGTAATTATAATTCTGTGTCTCTGCTTTGTTTTCTTAGCACTTGAAGGATGGAGTAGGGATGTAGGCAGTTGCTGATAATTTAGAAAGTAAAAAGGCTGCCCCCTTGAGGATGTTCATTGTCCTAAGAGGGCAGAGAAAGGCAGGAGAGAGCTAGCATACCCACACCAGGGGCAGGAAGTGGGGTGGTGATAAAGACATCCCCTTACAGAGAAAGGACAATTGCTCAGGAAGCAGCTGGAACAGACCAGCAAAGAGCCACTGTGTGACACAGGGCTGAAAGATGGCTGGGGAGGACAAACATGGAACAAGAGCCACTGTGTGACACAGGGCTGAAAGATGGCTGGGGAGGACAAATATGGAACAAAAGCCACTGTGTGACATAGGGCTGAAAGATGGCTGGGGAGGACACACAGGGAACAAGAGCCAGCAATGGAGAGGGAAAACATCAGACAAATATGTCTTTTCTTTCATATACAGAATCTATATTTAAAGCACACACACATATGTCGTAAGAGATCTGGATGGGTACAGTTGGGAGGAATGGGAGCAGCAAGGCAAGGAGAATGAGGGGTGAGGAGAGGACATGCAAGGTGCAGTGACATGTACATGGAAATATCATAGTGAAACTCAGTATTTTGTACACTAGTTAGAAAGAAGTCAATAAAAATTAAAAGACAAGGACAGGAGCCATACAGGGCCTGAGTCCCCTCTTAAAGACCCCTGTCCTTTCCTTAAGACTTATCCATGCTGTGTCTCATGCACACCGTTCCTCACTGCAGCGGCGCTCAGGAATGGAGGCTACCCATTGGTTGCCTACCAGGGGCATTTCCTTCCATGTTGTATACTTCTGCAAGTAGCTGTCTGCAGTGTCAGAATGAGAATCCCTTTGAGGATGCTCCAGAGCCTTTGCACATACAGGGGCCAACATACAGGGCTATCTTGAGGAACGTTGTGAGATACCTTCTCTATTCTTAGGAAGGAGAAGCAAGAAATGAACACTGGGAGCCACCTACTCCTGCTTCCTGCTTAGTTAGAGATGACAACTTTATTAAGATAGATTCCCACATGCAGTGGACATATTCTAACTGTAAAATTTATAGTTCTTACCTGATAAGCCTGTTTGGTTTGTGAAAGCATCAACACAATCTAGGAGACTAGACTACAGTCACTGTCTGTAGGCTGTGG
>JAQHUG010000216.1:2583580-2598356 GCA_028555095.1 Dicrostonyx torquatus | reverse complement strand
GTGACTAATGTGACTTGCTGTCTTTTCTTTCTGACTGTATATACAATGTGACTAATGTGACTTGCTGTCTTTTCTTTCTGACTGTATATACAATGTGACTAATGTGACTAGCTGTCTCAGTCTCCTGCCACCATGAATTCTCTATCACAATGGTCTGAACCATCCACCAAAACAAACCCCTTTTCTTAAACTTCTGTCAGATTATCTTATCATAGCATCAGGAAAAACGATTAGTCTAACAGTATTAGATTCTTTTTTGCACAGTATTCTAGCATTAACACTTGGAAGGCTACAAAAGGGGAGGCTGAAAAGGCAATTATAAATCATGTTAAGTCTGATTGGTTCAAGTCAGTCAGCAGCAGTCTAACACAGAGAGAGAAGGGGTTCACAAGCCATCATCCCTAACTGAGGAGCTATGCAAAGTTGATAGCTCCTGGGGAAGAGAGTTTCCTTTAAGGGTGTGGTTCCTGGAAGACTGACCATACTCCATAGATGGAGAAGATGGACAGAATGAACTGGACTCAATGGAATATTTTTCTAAAAATTAAAAAGAGCTCAAGGAGTTGGAAGGGATAAGGGTGGGTCACTGAGGGTAGGATCAAAATACACTGTGTATAATTTTAAAAGAAGTAATAAAATATTTGCAAAGTATCAGCATCCTGACTGACCTTTAGAGGCTCATCTGTCTAATCCTAAGAAGTGAAAGAAAATAAAGCCAATTCCCCACAAGCAGAGACGTCATTTGGTGCTAGCTTTTAATGAATATAATTGTTTGGTTTCTTGTAAGATAACTGCAGCTGAAGGAGCTGACATGTGCGATGTGAAAGTGTTGCGACCATGTGAAAATGTTGTGATCCACCAAGTGTCATATAGAAACTTCATTTAGAGCCACACACTTCTGTTCTCAAACCTTTTTGGGAATTGTAAAATTAAACATGACTGCCAATTTGGTAATTGACTTCCAAGCAAAAATGTAAGGGCAAGGGAGCCTTATAAATATTTGAAAACTTAACTGGAAATTTAGACTACTGGTCCTGGTTGACTAAGAATGGAGAATTACTTGGGATTACTGTTAAACAAAATGTGACCTATGTAGTTCATTGTGAAGATCTAAAATAATCATTACCTCTTCAGAACTACGTGAGCTCCCCTTACTAGGGAACTAACAAAAAGCACCAGGCCCCTCTTCCTCTCCTTCCTTTGTGATTTCCCTTTAAAATAACTGGGCTGTGGCTGAGGTCTCTGGAGAAAAGGTTGCTTGTCCCTTGAATTCAAGAGATTTTCAAGGAATTGCAAAGTGACTCCATTTACATGGAAAAGGACACTCACAAGGTCTTGACTCTTAAAACGAGCAAATATGTAACAAGTCGGGGTACTAATCCCTGAACATACTTTCTTTTCAACCATTTAATTTCACAAACCACAAGAAAGCTGTTGATGACAAATAATTTACATAGAAATTTAGTCAAAATATGTCAACATGGATACAGCAGTTTAAAAAAAAAAGTAACTGCAAGTAGTAAAGAATCTCGTGTCTCCTGGGAACGGAGCAACAAGATGAAAATGCTATGGGATTATTTTAACTCCGGTGTTTTAATACACATTTTATCCCTCAAGTCAAATTCTTTCACTGTAACGACACAGTATCTCATAAAAAAGTAACAGCTTTACACATAGAGGGGACATATCTGACCCTGAGTTTTATAAGGGATGATTGTGATTTAGGGTTTGCAATGTTGGAAATTGTTTTCTAGAGGGGGGAAAAAAAAAAGCAGTGAATTTGGTTGCCTTGACAACATGGAAGGGTTCTGTCAAGAAATCCATGGCAATGCAGGACCTCTGTTATGTCAACATGGCAAACAATTTACCAAATTAGGTTAAAAGAAAACTAATTCCACGGCAAGGCAGTGTTACCTGACCTATAAAATACTAGTTCTCGGTTTTTATCCTGAGCCTTGTTAGACAAGATGGAAACTCTGGGCAGCCAAGGCAGGAAGGAGAATGGGAATGAAATGGGTTTTACCCCAGCCTGTCCCTTCTCTGTACACCATACAACTACAAGGCACCCAGGGCCTTCCGCACTTCCTCTGAATGTTAATTGTGCTGAGAAAAAGATGTCTTGCTTTGATTCTGTTGGGTTTTCCCACAGTCTCCCTTTCAAAGCTTCTCACCAAGGAATATCATTTATGCCTATTGCATATTCATAAATAATGAGCATAACTAAGGATTACTGCTCCAAACCTGGTTTTGAGTCACATAGGAAAACACTTGTTAAGATCTGGTCCAATTACTGTGGCATGGCCAAGGACAGATTTATCTGGGAAGCACCAAGCCTCAGACGGAAAGCCTCTTATCGCAAAGACAGGTTATTGAAACAGCTTGCTTCCTTCCTCAGCAAGTGCCTCTTTGTAACACTGTTCCAAGTCCACAGCTCTGATTCTCTGCTCTAATAAATCACCATAAAGCAATTTTGGATGAGATTTTTCTGTCATGAAATGATATTTCTTTTAAAAGACAAGTCAGAGTTTTGCTCTTCTTTGGCTTAATGTGCTGTATGGGTTTTGTTTCCAACTTAGCTTCATAATGTGGTTCATCTGATATAACCAGAGATGGTCCTCAGGGAAGGAGGGGTCCTGTGTGACTGGGCTGTCCTTTGCTTTCTTAGCTCTTGGCTTTGTGACTGCAGAAATGAGTTAGGACCGAAGGGCTAGGTAACAGGAGTCAAAGAACTCAATCTGTAGTAACTGAAGATCACTTGGGCAAGCTTCCGTAAGTTCAGATAGCATCCATCTCTAGTCAGCGACAGCTTCAAATGTGCCGGCCAACGCAGCAAAAAAGATGTGCTGATGGCCATGAAGCCTAAGAGCAAAGAAAGATTTCATTTCAAGCATCACGTGTGTCCTTCCTCCTGGGTCATAGCGAGGGTGCCCGATGGATGAGTCTACGGTTTCCTCTCAAGGCTAATGCTACTTGTTGACTTGCTCATCTGATGGTGGCGCTGACAGCTCCTCAAGCCTCTGACCACACAGAGGAGCCGGTGGATGAGTAGGAACGTTGGTGGAAGTCGCTTGCAGCGATAGTGATAGTGTCAGCGCTGACTCACAGACTCCATGCCGAGGGAAAAGCAGGCGTATGTGTTATTGTTCATGCTCGTCTTGGCAGCTTTGGTTCACTCCTACTGATGGAATTTAGTGTGCATTCACGGTAAGAACTGGGGCTTGATTTGAAGAAGTGTTGACTGTGACAATCACTTTGGGCTAAACAGTAGTTACACCCTTCAGGCCAGTTATATGTTGACTACACAATGTCATAGTTCAGTTTCTCCCTATGAAAAACCAGTTCCTTACGGACTATTCATTGTCATGAACAGGACTGTTTTATTCATTGATAACCTGACGGTTAGTGTAAATGGTCCATGAGATTCAGTCGCTTTCTACAAACATGGCATTTTTTTCTCAAACAACTTCTGCAGGGCTGTCTTTCTGCATTGTCCTGTCCCTAGGTCACCATACTCAATCAGCAAACTTCTTACTGGAATTTTCTTTATTAACTCTTTCTTTCTTGAGACATAGAGGCAGTTGAATATTGAGGCCTTTATCACCAAAATTATCCTACAAATTTCTCTCCAGTTAGAAATTACTGCTGGAATTATAAGAATCCTCCTGTAGGTCTGCAATTATCTTTTATACCATTATTTAATCTATTTCAAGATATTACCATTGACTTGGTCTTTCTAATGTCTTTTTTTGTTTTTGTTTTTGAGATATAATATACGTTTCTACATCCAAACCCTCTCATATACTCCTCCTTGCACTTTTAAAGTTTTTCCTTGCTATTATATGCATGCATACACATACATGTTCCTAAATATAGCCGGCTCCATCTGTATAGTGTTACTTGTATGCATGTTTTCAGGGCTGACCATTTGGTATTACACAACCAACTGCTGTGCTCTTTCCTGGGGAAGACTATGTTTCCTAGTGTCAGCATTTCTTAGTTACCCATAAGTTCTTTGGGGAGGGCTGACATCTCCTGGGGATTTTCCTTGTCCACTTTGGCAGGTCTATATTGTTGTTCTCCTTCAGCTCATGTTTAGGCAATCATGTTAGTGATGTTACTGAGACTTTGTGGGTATAGATTCTGGTATATGTCTTTATACCCAAAGATAAATATAGCTCACCGCTCATCAAAGAAACCTTTCTTTGCAACAGATGGAGGCCACTATAGAAAGCCACAGTCAATCAAAATGAAGAGTGTGAGTCTAGTCAAATCACTTTAAAACTTCCTACCTCCATTCCCATCATACCAGAATGCAAATTCTCTAAGGTCAGAGAAGTTGTGCCTCACTCATTCCTATAATCTCAGGGGAAGCTGTGTGGACCTGCCCACATTTCAGAACCAGATGTGCCCCCGGCCGGCCTTCAACAAATGGCACATAGGAGGTTCTCAGTAAATGCTTGCTGTTTGATAAAGTGGGATTATTGGAACTTGCTTACTATGTTCTTTTAGTCAAAGATGCCTACTGTCATCATATATACGAATACAGCCTAGTAATGCTTTCTAGTATTTCAAGCCATTTCTCACACTTAGAAGACCCAGTTTCGAAACTTAGTTATATTTGTTTAGAAAAAATACTTTTCAGCTATAACTTTATATTGAAGTACTCTAATACTTATAAAAACTCCATTCTAAAAATAAGATATTGGTGTTTTTCTTTTCCTTCCTTCCTTTTTTCTTTCCTTCCTTCCTTCTTTCCTTTCTTCCTCCTTTTTATCTTCTTTCATTTATTTATTTTTTACAACTAGCTTGCTAAGACCATAAATCTCAGGTTATCTTCTCAGTGCCAAGTAGAAAATGTAGGACCATCCAGACTCCTTTTTGAGGGTCAGGAACCTTTTCTAAATGTGTCTGGGTGCCACAATAGCCGTCAAAAAGCACTTGAATTGGCTTTGCCTTGGTCTATAACCACCAGCTTACAATTTAGTAGAAAAGGAATGGAGCCTGAACCCAGACCTGGTTTTATGAAGGAGACTTTGTTCCTGCTAACTGAGCACAGACACATTCTCCCTTTTATGTCCCCCACTTCCCCCTTTCCTTACTTCAATTCTTTTAGTCCTATCTTTTTTTTTTTTTGGTTTCTTTTTGTTTGTTTGTTTTGTTTTTGTTTTTCGAGACAGGGTTTCTCTGTAGCTTTGGAGCCCGTCCTGGAACTAGCTCTTGTAGACCAGGCTGGCATTGAACTCACAGAGATCCGCCTGCCTCTGCCTCCTGAGTGCTGGGATTTAAAGGCATGCGCCACTACCGCCTGGCTAGTCCCATCTTTTTTATTTTCCCTTTTGAATGCAGGGAAGATTCTTGCTTTTCTCATCATGGTTTACCCTGAAGAGCAATGAGAAATACTAAACATTAACTATAACCAATTAAAAGACAGAGTTGTGAAACCCAGTTACAATGGATATATCTACAAAACACGCCCACACTCAGGGATCAGTGAACATTGCAGAAGATGGGCTGGAAAGAGTCAAAGAGGAAGAGGACCAAGCAGTTTGGTGTGGGATAAATGTCTCCTAGTAAGATGAGAAGCTATACATGTACGACCATGTCACCAGCACGACCATGTAGAGGTGAAGTGTACAAAGATGATTCCAATGGACATGCCAAACCGGATTGGAAAAGTCCTTGTGGCCTCAACCCTGCAGAAAGAACTACAGGCAACTGAGTAAAGGTAAGAGGTTCCCCAGCAAAGAGCACACCAACTGGTGTATATGTATATATACACATATATACCATTATATGGACTCAGTCTGTTGTTTCCTAATGTTATATACACATATGTGTATACATACATACATACATACATATATATACATATAAATGTACATGTAGCAATTGATGAAAAAGTCTATAAATTTAAGGAGAATAGGGAGGGATATATGGGAGAGTTTAGAAGGTTAAAGGAAAGGCAAAGTGTTATAATTAAAGTAAAAGTTCAATAATAACAAGCAAAAATATTAATCTGTTGTGCTGGCTGTTTTTATAGACAATATTAGCCCCTCTTCCTGCTTAACATTTTGTCTCAGAATTTGATGCCCTGTGAACACAACTCCATGCATACCTATTTTGTTGTTCTTCTCAATATTTAAAACACATTCCTTTCTTTACTTTTTAGGTAAGTGAATTCTTCACTTTTCATGAAATAGGTTTTAACTTGGAAGACACATTAATGATATGTTTTTCCTCCTTTAACATATTGAGAAACTGAGGCAGAGCTCAGGGAGTTTAAGCATTAGAAGCAGAATGACAAGCTGGAGTTCTGAGCCCTGGACCAGTACTCATTGCTCTATCGTATTTTCCCCGTGACTTCGCTGGGAACTGAGCTTAGGGCCCGATTTCACATGGGCTAGGCGAGTCGTCTCCCTCTGAGCTACATGTCCTGCCCATGTTTTTACACTTTAGTTTGACACAGCGTCTCTTTAAGCTGCTGAAGCAGGCCTTGCACTTCTGATATTCCTGCTTCAGGCCTTTGAGTAGCTGCTTTGGCAGGCCCTGCCATCAGGCCTGGCTTCAGCTGTAACTAGTGATATTCCTTAGTGATTTAAGGACATTCATCATTCTTCGGGTATTATAAGATGGAAGAGAAAATCCGCCCCCCCCCACTTTTGAGGAAGGTCGTCATAATAAAGCTCTCAGTGCCCCAGATAATCTCCTTCTGCCTGCGTTTCATGTTTCACCCATAGCAAGCTCCAGGAGAATAAACAGGAACACCTCACTTCCCCAATTCTTTTTTTAATTAATTAATTAATTTTTTGAAACAGTGTTTCTCTGTGTAGTTCTGGAACTTGCTTTGTAGACCAGGCTGGCCTTGCACTCACTGAGATCTGCACACCTCCCACCTCTACCTCTCAAGCGCTGGGATTAAAGGCGTGTGCCACCATGCCTGTCATCCTGTCACTTCTTAATTAGTGAGAAGAGGGAATCCGAGGACTGGATTGTTTACCCTCTTTCCACTTCCTGCCTTTTTATTTTTACACGTTTTAAATTCCGCTATCCCATACCTTTCACACGGGCGGGCTGTGCTCTGTCAGTGAGTGCTTTATCTGACTAACTGGTGAACACTTCTGTTTGAAATAACAGGCCTGGAAAGAGTGGACTGTAGGTGAAATAGCTGTGTGGAAGCCTAGAGATAAGGAATTGCCTGATGATACTCTATAGAAATCTAGGAGACTTGGAGGGGACTGGCTTGTGAGAAAATCATTTGTCTGTATTTTAATGATACCGTACTATCATATTGATATGTGTACAGTGGGGTTGGAGACCATCAATTCAGGTACAGCATCTGAAGGGGTCCTTCTTGGGCTGGGTGTGGTGACTCATGCCTATAATTCCAGGTCATCCTGGCCTACATAACAGGACCCTGTCTCAAAGAATTGAGGGCTGGAGTTTGTAGTTTCAGAGTAGGTCACCTTGCCTACTGTGTACAAGGCCCCAGGTTTGACCTTTCATATTGTAAAATAATAATAATAATAGCAATAGTAATAAAATAGAAATAAAAGTTTTTTTTTCTAGTCTTTTCAGAGGAAAAGGATCACTCAACATTTTCATATGAAGATAAGACATTAGAATAATATATTAAGGAAAATATCCCTATAACTACAAGACAAAATCTTTAACTAGGGCAGTGGTTCTCAACCTATGGGATGTGACTCCTTTGTGGGTGAACAAGTCTTTAACAGGAGTCACCTGAGACCATCAGAAAACACAGATATTTACATTATAATGTATAACAGTAGCAAAATTACAGTCATGAAGTAGCAACGAAAATAATTTTTTTGATTGGGAGTCATTACAACATGAGGAACTGTATTAAAAGGGTCTCAGCATTAGGAAGGTTGAGAACTACTGAACAAGAGAAAGATTTAAATATGAAAATAATTTAAAATTCAATCAAAAAGAAATGTTTTAGGAAAATATTTATTTGCACCTGTGTATATGTGCATACCTGCACACATTCTAATTTGATTCCCTCATGCTTCTGTCATCATTGGAAGACTGAGTCCCTCAAGAGTCTGTGTTTCAAAGAAAAAAACAGGACACATAATGTATAAGAGAATCTTATACATTTATGCCCTTGGTCTTTATTAAATTAATAATAGATATTCTTTTTTTTTTCTTTTTGGCTTTTCGGGACAGGATTTTGCTGTAGCTATCAAGCCTGTACTGGAACTAGCTCTTGTAGACCAGGCTTGCTTTGAACTCACAGAGATCTCCCTACCTCTGCCACCCAAGTGCTGGGATTAAAGGTGTGCACCACCACTGCCCAGCTAATAACAGATATTCTTAAGGGTAAATATTTGTCTGGCTGTAGATTTCAGTAGCAAGCTAATACAGAGCTAAGTGACTGTTCTCATGACTAGAATAACAATAGACAGTGACATTTTCCCTGAAAAGCGACATCAGTTTTCAGCAAAAGAAACAGCTAAATTAATATATAGATAAGCTTAGTAATAAAAAAACTGAATATTTGTTCAGTAGTCATTTATTTAGTCCATGGTTACTTATTCAAAAATAGTTTGTGACAACCTCTATCAGATCCTTCTCAACTTCCCAGTTCTGGTCCTGAGAGTCTGGGGTGCCCAGTTGTTGAATGAGACCATCTATATTTGTGTGAAGAACAAAGGAGAAAGAGGTAGCCGGTTTGCTCCATGGTTACAGTTCTTCTTTTATATTCCTTTAATTAGATTATGCTTTTGGCAGCCAGCTTGTTTTGGGCTCTCATTCCCAATTCCTTCTGGAGCACATTATAATCTCATATCTTTTCCTATTCTTCTCCTCCTATGCAGATAGTGTGGGGTTGCTTTGTCCTTCCTGTTGCTAAACCTTCCTGGCACAAGGTTGATTCTTAGCATATAGTACGTTGAGCGAATGCATGAGTTAGGCATCACTGGGTTCCTCCTGGAATGACTATACAGACATGATTTACTGGCAGTGTGATTTCAAATCTGCCTAGAAGAAGGACTGTATGTATGTATGGAAATTTCAGCCATAAAAAATAATTTACTGGCCAGAAAATATTTCTATTGTAGACAAACTGTTCTACAATATTGATTGTAGATGACTATATAATTATTTGGCTGATTAGTGTTTCATTTAAAGACACAAAGAAACAAACCCATGAGACTAGACCCAACCATCAACCAGAATGAGCTGCAAGGCACCTGTGTTTTCCATCTCATACTTTACAGAAGACATGTAGGCAATGTCATGGATTCACTCTGCAATATTATTTTAACTGAAATATCAATTGCAGTTATGGAGGTATTTGTGCGTTAAGGCAGTATAATTAATAGAAAAACCTCAATTTAATGGAAAAGTTAATGCTTCTATCAAGTTGAAGTATTAAAGAAGTAATCTTTGTTGTTTAGTAGGTTGCTTACTCTCTTCTGATTGTGACAACAGACACCAACCAACCAACAAGACAGCCCATTTTTGTGAATGGCACAGTGGAGGGTGCTCTTTTTATCCTCTTTGTGACAGCCAGCCCACCAGACATGCCATTTCTGTGAATGGCACAGTGGGGAAGAAAGAGGAGTAGTGTCTGAGGTCATCATCAATCAGGAGTGAACAAGCTGTGAAAAACGTATCTGCATTGGGACACTAGAAGCTGGAAAACAGTTTTCTGAGCCCCTTAGGCTTCCTGTCAGGGTGTTAGAGTGGCATCTGAAACTAAGTGCAAATCAATAGGAGAATGTGTGTGCATTGTGAATTAAGATCATTGCAAGATAGACAGAAAAAGTTCTGTCTGCACTGTGTTCTAGGACAGAGCTAGATGTTCATGGCCTGTAACTTTTTACGTGAAGAAATAGAATAACAAATTTCCAAACCTAAGCTCAGTTGACAACAGAACAGCTTCATCTGCTGAGTGCTTTCTTATCCTGTGATTTCAAGATTTTTGAGTAAAACTGGGAACTATAAAGGATGAGAAAAGAAACTTTGTAAACTCCAGAATGAGGCTCTAATGTCCCCAACACAAAAACTCTTGCTGGCCATCAAGGGAGAGCCCTGCAGAAGGCCACCAGAGCTAGGGCCAACCTTTGGTAAACCTATCAGTGCAGCTCCCTTGGTTCTTATTGCTGAACTCAGAAAAGAAGTGTGTATCTGCTGACTAGGGCTGTTCCAGGAGCAGAGAAATGGCGTTAGTTGCTGACAGCAAGCAGGAAAGAACACACGGCAGACTGACAAGCTCAGAAAACACCTTTAAAAAGACTGAGGAAAACATAGTGAAGAAAAAAAAAATTTTGAATTATTGCACTCAGGGTTTGGCTGTGTATATAATGATGTAACTGAACGGCTGGGACAAGGAGTTTGGGTGAAGTGTTTCTTCTAGGCTGGAGGAGAAATATTCTAGAAAAAAATGTTTTTAGAAAGATTTCTTTTAAAACATTTCTATCACAAATAGTTTAAGAAAAATTGAAGACATTCTATCGCTCAGCCTTTTAAGGAGAACATGTTCCTATGTTGCTAGGGAAACATTCATCCCTTGATCCTCTGGCCTCAGCTTCTTGTGCCTCCATACCCAGAAGAACAAATGTTATGGTTCTTAAAGAACTAGATGGCCATCATGTACTATGCAGTGCGTACAAAGATATTTGCAGTGTGTGGCATTAAGTTTGGTATGATGACTCTTTTCTTCCTATCTAAAATGGGATTCACATATTTACTCAAAACAGGCTTAATGTGGGTGGAAATAGCTAAATGAGATAAAAAGTAAGTAGATCCATATATTTGTCATGTGGTTCATATGCACATATATTTCAGGGCAGACCAGAAATCATCAATAGCACTTGCTGTCTCTGAGAACCTGCTTTACGTCAGCACCTGGCTTCTCATTCAGGGAGACTTTAGCTTCAGAATGGAAGTTTCCAGATTTCACTAGCTCATCACTGTGCTTCGTTTATTACTTTTTTTTTTTCCTGGGCTCTAAGAGTTTCTCCTGGCCCTAAGTAATGGGACTTTTATTGATTGTCATAAAAGTAGCTGAGCTACTGACTTTAAGATGATGGGGATTTGCGTTCCCAGGAATGAACCCTTCATTTTATTTTGACTTTAAAGATTTTCTTCTGCAAACATTAGACTCCCTTGATGACTTTGCTAACTGTAGTTTTTGGTGTAGTAACAACAATCAATGAGGTAAGGATTTCCTGGTATGTCTAGAGACAGTCAAACACCAAGCTCCATCAGCCTATGAAGACTGACATTTTCTCTGGAGAAATCATCTCATCTAATCAGAGACTCCCAGTTCCATTCACTGATGATAGAGGTCTAGAATCATTAGCTAAATTAATTGTTTCATGTACTTGGTATTTAGAATGTTGGAAAGTGTAATGGAATTACTGAGGTGAATGCACTTCAAATATATTCCCACCAAACGTTATACCTGGCATTTCTTATGAATACTCAGAAACGATCAAAAGAATATGCTGTTGAATGACCATCCCATCAAAACAAACCATCTAGAACAGCTTAAAATTCTTTTTACATGTTGTTTTGAACCACCTCACAATCTAAAACAACGCTGAAGGCACTGCCTCCTTGACCGTGTTTCATATTTTTAGAGAGGAGAATGAGAATTTAAAATACTTCCCAAGGTTTTGAATGTCCTGGAAGGATGGATAGGATGTACTCATATCTCATGTCTAGGAATCCTGCCTTACATAGGAATTGAATATTCGCATTCTTCTTCCAGACCACAGCTGTGCAATCAAAGGTGGTGCATGTGTGTGTGTGTGGGGGGGCTTGAATATCACATAAGAGGTGAGAAATGCTAAGAACTCAAAAGCAGATTACAGTAGCAATATTCCATCCCTATCTAACCCCACCTCTGTAGTTATATAGGAATGTAGTTCCAGTCAAACCAGGTACTGTTATATATAAATTTTAATATGTGAATTATTACCCGAAATAATCACATAGTTAAAGGTTGATAACTAGTACTCAAGTTTAATGACTTATATAAAACTCATCCGTGGGCTACCAAGGAGCCACATCTCTGTTAGAAGCTAACTCTCCCTGTACACATTATGCTATCAAATATGAAAGATATTTAAACAATGTCTTTTGTCAATACTTATGGTCAAAAGAAATGTTCCCTTTTTTGTAAAGAAATTATGCTACTTTACTAATAAGCAGATAGTTTCATGTTGAGTTGATCAACGCATTCACTGTATGGATATACACAGATGCATTTTTTTTTTATTCTGGTTACTGTTAATCCTGAGATTGCCAGAGAAAAACCAGTTCTGCCTTTTGGGCCAAATTAAAGCAAGCTTTATTAAAAGACTAAATACTCAACAAGATAGAATTTGGTCAGAGCCACTCCCTGGAAATATCCCAGCTGAGTGGCTCCAAGACATGTATTTAGGGGCTTTTATGGACAAAACTCATAGGCCACCATGCTTTTCCATGAGGCTTTGTTGATATTTTCCAATTACAAGCAATTGTAAATTCCTGATCATGACATATTAAGAAAGGTTCTAAGTCATAGTTACAGAATTCTTTGGTTAGGATAGGTTTTGAGCTCTTTCCCATTACTATGTTTAACATGTTATGCTCCCTCTATAAATGTGTGTGTGTGTGTGTGTGTGTGTGTGTGTGTGTGTGTGTTGGGAGGCTTAACATATAAGAGACAACTTGAGTATGTTATTTTTCTAAATTCTTGCTTTCAAACTCAGATATTATGCTTGATTAAGTTGAAATGAAAATTTTGTGTGGGTAGAGGATGGGAGAGGGGCAAGAAAGGCTACAATTGCTGTGAAACAACTTAGAATTCTATGAGGGACAAGAAGAGGAATTCAAAGATTCATAAGCGCATCATCCGGCCCCTTCAGTACAGTTTCTGCTTACCACATAGAGCGAGAGTGTAGAGTATCCGTCATAGTGTACTTCTGCAATGATTGCTCTGGGGCCATCACAAGTTAAAAAATACATCTCCCGAAAGGTGATTTAGTTTTGAGATCTATACACCATTTGCAAATTAAAAAAATCAAGTCTACTACAAAATTAGGGCATGTTACTCTCCCTCCCTCTAATTTAGAGAATGGGTGAAGAATTACAATGGCTACATGGCTAGCTCCCCATTAGATGCCAAGCGGAATATTCTTGTTTGTGCTCATCTCTTCTCATTCCGGAACTCCTCATGTTTATTTCCATGCATTGCTCTTTCTATCTGCTTTAGCTCTGCATTTAATTTAAATAGAAAATCAGCCCTGGGCCAATTCATTATGTAAATTGCAGACCCCAAAGTCCCTTTGGATATAGAGGCATCTATATACATAAATATGTTTTATATATGTGTGTGGGGGCATGTGCGTTTGTGTGTGTGTGTGTGTGTGTGCAAGGCTGCAGTTAGTCAAAAGATGAATAAGTTAAATTGCAAATTCCAGGGCTTGATGATGAATGAATGCAGCACACCACCCTTACACGAGTCCTTGACAAGTGTTCTATTGCAGACTGTTAACTTTATTCTTGGCTCACAGTCTTACTACCATGTTCTATAGATGAAGACTTTGAAGATAAATCTTAGGTTTAAAAATATACTTCTATTTCTCTTGCAACTTGATGAACCATATAGAAAATAGTGGCTTTCTTTGTGCCCCCTCTAGTGATTCATATAACATCTGACCAAATGTTAAAAGAAATTAAATACAATCTAGGCCACATCTTATAGAAAATCATTCTCTTATTATCTAATAGTCAGCTTAAAAAGTCAATTGAGTTCATGTTATTTAGAGGATTCTATCATCTAACTTTGGATACTGACCTCAAAAAATCAAAATTCTCAAGCTTCTCATCAATTACATTGATTTCTAATTGTATTTTTCATTTATACAGTGTTAAATATTTCTCTATGAATTTATGTACCTGTACACCATTATAAAATCTAGAAGTCACACAATATAAAACAGAATAAACTGATTTACCTGCAGACATGGCTGCATTTTGCCCATTGAGTCCACTATAGGACAAGCATCCCTCATAAACATTAGCCTGTTGGCAGAGGACGCCAGGCTTGAAAGCAAGCCTGCTCTGCATGCTCCTTCTCCCCTCCCTGCTCTGCCCACAGCCCACACTGTACCTTCCGAAGAGGCTTGAGCTTGGTCTCCATTATGAAGTCATACTTGCAGAGCTCACAGCATCGAGTGTCTGAGCTCTTGATCCACTGGTGGAGACAGGACTGGTGGACAAAGCGCAAGGTTCCTGTGCAGCGACAGGGTGTGATGAGCGGGCTCTCTTCATCTCCTTCGCAGTGACAGATCCTGGGGAAGGACGCAGCACAAAACATGAGTTCTCCCAGAGGACACTGCTCCCCCACGGAGCACTGCCTTGCTTATCTCAGGTTGTATTAGAAACCTACAATCTAGAACTCATGGGTTTCTTTTTTTTACTCTAGCTTTGGTGGTAGAACCAAACCTGTGATCAATATCCATTTACTTTCCCATGATAGCTGTTGGACTCCAGCCCAGTAAGAGGGCATTTGAGACATTTACACACCAGAAACACATTTATTTCATTCTGACAGTGGAACCATTTCAAGAACAAATTTTTGGGGGGTTAGTCTGCTTAAAAGGCCACTGTCTATGGTGTTTTATATATAAAGGTCATGGCTTAGAAGGATCCCAAAGAAGCTGGCTGTGGTGTTGCACACTTTAATCCCAGCACTAGGAAGGCAGAGGCAGGGAACCTCTTCAAGTTTGAGAATGGCCTGGTTTATGAAGCAAGT
>JAQHUG010000216.1:2553391-2581104 GCA_028555095.1 Dicrostonyx torquatus | reverse complement strand
TTATCCTAAGTTCTTTCTCCTTTCTCATGTCCCCTGTCTAGTTTTATGATGCACACTATTCCATGTATAGAACATTCACATGTTTTCCATACAGATTAAGATCTATGATCCATGTATCAGAGAAATACTGTGCTATGTGCCTTTCTGTTTCTCAGTATTTTTTTGCTCAACAATACATATCAGTTCCATCCATTTTCCTTGAAAATGATATGATTAATTTTCTTTTTGGATGAAAAATTAACTGTGCATATGTACCATATTTTCTTTATCACTTTATCTGTTGATGGGCATTTGGATTGGTTGATTTCTTATTTACTATAAAGAGAGCAGTAATAAACACAGATGTATCTCTGTGGTATGATGTGGAGGAGTGGTAAAGTTGGGTCATATGGTAGTCTCAATTTTAATTTTCTGAGCACTGTTTGTACTGATATCCATGGTGAAGATATTAGTTTAACTTCCACCAGCAGTGAATAGAGTCTCCACCTCTACTAGTCTTGTTTATACCCTTCATGTTAGTTATTCTGATTGGGGTAAGAATCCATTGGTGTTGAGAATGGAAAACAGGTCCTTTGCAACAGCAATGAGTACTCTTACTCAACCTCCAGAACAGTTTAGTGTAGACGTTTTGAGACAAAGACTGCATTCCCCTACGTTAACATGTTTGTGGGTTTTCGTGTCAAGAACAGGGTACAGCAGCAATAACAAACTGTGCTCTATAAATGAGTCATCCTAATCTCTTTCTTCAAATAACCAAAAGATTTAGGGAAAGATTAAAAATAGAAGAAAAAAAATCACAATGCAGATGAAGACTCATGGGATGGTATGAAATCTCACCGCTTCTGTGGACTAAAGCTCCTACTTGAAAAGAAAACGTAGGCGTTAATACCATCTGATAATTCCTCATGGAAAAGGAAAGAGTGTGTCAAATGCTCTACAGCTGCCCAAAGACTTAGCCTCCGACTTTTTCTGACATGAAAAAAGAAATTTATTCATAAGTAGCTTTAAACAAAGACCTCACTGATTACTGAGACAACATGACCTTGCCAGCTTGCTGATTTTGGTCCAACTTCCTGTCTTAAAATGTCTCTCTTTTTAGAAAAATCAGTTGAAATCTTTCCCTGAAGTAAACCAGCAATAGCCTTTTCTCATAAAATTAAAGTCATTTCCCACAGGGAAAATCAAAAGCTTGATTCATTTTTCTTTTCATTTTACACAATGTACATTTGCATGTTTTTAGTATTTTGGACTTTTTCTAAATTATCCACTTTCAGTTGAACCCCAAGAGTCTTTTCAAGCCATGCTTAGATTATTTTGGAAAAATTTAAGAGCAAAATATCAACTTCAAACGTCTAGTAAAAATAAAAAATAATGTAATAATGCCATTAAAGAAATAATTAAACAGCTTTAAAGTTGGTGTACTTCTCACAAATCATCACTGCTGCTTTATAGATGAAAACATGGCAATGGAGATTTTTCCCTAGAGAGTAATTGTGGAAAGAAAATTATGTCAATACGGTAATAAAATTCCATTGTAAAATATTTGTACTGTGAGATATTTTTATCTGGTGGGAGCTTGAAGCCTGGGGAATCAGTGATCCTATGAAGTTGTTCTTGAATCACGTGATCTCACATTCAGAGAGAACAAGCAGAATTCAGAGGCTCGCTTGGCACTTTCGTGTCTGTTTATGATCCAGGCAGTGCATACTGAGATTCTTTTTAATACACAAGACTTGAATTAATGAATACGTCCTTATAACCTTATGTATAAGAAAGACACCAACGCTATGAGCAAAACTGCATTTTAGATTTCTCTGTGTACAACATCCGCTTTCCTTCATTGCTTTTGTGTTTGAGTTGAAAGGAAAATAGCCAATATTTTTGGTTTTATATATCTTTAAATTTTAAAAATCACACCTATGAGGAGTATTATAATTACTATTATTATTAGCGTGTGTGTGTGTGGGAGGGTCAACCTGCACCATGCCTTCCTGTGGAGCTTACAGGCAAGTTTGTGGGAGTTAGACTCTTCCTTCTACCATGTGGGACTGTGGGATTGAATTCAGGCTTCCAGTCTTGGCAGCAAGTACCTCTATCTGTTGAGCCATTTGGATGCCTCAGTCCTTAAATATCGTAAAAATGATTTCTACCTTGCATCTACCCACTTGCCAAGCCCTCTTGTCTCAGTCAGAACCTTTTTTTTTTGATAAATTGAAAAAAACATTTAAAGTTATCTGTGAGGATTGCAATGGTTGTGTAACAAAGTTTAAGTTCATTAACTTTATAGTCAACCTAGGTGTTAACATGCCAATTTTACAATGTGTTTTGTCAAATCTTTCCAAGTCTACCTCTGTGATTACTGTCTATTCTTTTCTCCAAATTTTCTTTAAAGAATTTTAAAACATAATAACAGAGATGCTTCTAGACGTGGATCAGTTCCAACCTAATCATTAAAAGTTTAGCACTCATTTATGAGCTCATTTTTCTAATTTTTAAAAGTATGCCTTATGCATTGATCGATTAACTAATTAATTTGTGTTTGTGCATGTGTGCACACACGTGTGTGTCCCAGGACACAACTCAGGCTGTCAGGCTTGGCAGCAGGCACGTTGCCTGCGGAGCCGTCCCATCAATATCCATGCACCAAAGGGGTGTTGTAAAGATTTCTGGATAGAAGCATAATGCAAAGCAGTGGAGCAGAGTTGAGGCTGCAGTGCTGAAGCAAGCGACCGAAGGATAAACTTCTCTCTGAAGGGATAAGGCACCTCTGTCCCCGGCTCCACTCCAGGATGATGCAGCAGGGAGAGAAGAGGCTTGAAAAGGTCTATTTTAGTTTTATTTCATCTTATCTTTAGCAGGAAAACTTTTGTGCAGGATGGAGGTGCCACAAAGAATTAGACATTAAACTACAGGCAAGGAAAGGCTCGGTTATTAAACAGCAGCCATCAAAAAACCAAAGTACTGAGAAAGAAGGGATAAAAACATCTTTGGACGAGTGCAAGAATCCATGGATGGGCACAGACACCTGAGAGCAAGAACTAGAGGAGAAAATGGCAGGTAGAGAGGAGAGGTGGGGGAGGTAGCTGTGAGGGGTTCAGTTAGCTCTTGCTACAGACGATACACCATGACTGCATGCTCAACACAAGGGAGGAAGACCTAGGGTGAAGGTCTTCCACAGGCTGTAAAGAGTTAGAGAAAGCTGTCTGGAGAAAGTGATGGGAAGCTAACCGAGCGTGGATGTAAGACTGTGGCTCAGCCTTGAGGTCCTTGGGGAGATGAGAGGGGAGGGGTTTATAGTAAATGCTTCTAACACCATGGTGTGACTTGGCAGCATTTAGTATGGAGCAGAATCCTGAGGTAGTTAGCACACGTCACTATCTCTGCATTATAGGGTGACACAGGAAGGGCACAGAAAGCAGGGCTCCTGCACATCAGGTGATACAGTGTGAGGACTTCTAGCCCAGACTGACTCTGCACAGGTCCGCAAATGAAACACTCTCGTAGTTACTGCAATATGGGAAAATGTGAGCATGGTAGCTTGGAGGTCACCGGCACAAGGAGAGTCGGTGGTAGAAGTAGCCACTTGACAGTATCCGTGCGTATGCATCATAGTCTCATGGATAGATTTATTCTTCCTATTTTACACAGTCATAAAAAAAGTACACAGAATTATTTGGTCCTTAGCTTCAGAAGTAAATTGGATCTGAATGACCTTAGTCTTTGTTCAATTAAATCACAGAAATTCTCAGCTTCCTGAATTGAAAAGATAAGTTAAAAATAATGCTTAATGAGCTATGAAAATTAAATAAGAGCCTCACAAATCTTGACCCATGGCAGATACATGAATCTCTGCCTACTTTACTTATTGAATTTAAAGCATATATGATTTTTGCATAATTTTGAACTCTTAAGTCTATTATGCCTAGCTCTGGGATCATAGTATCATTACTGTTACTTCTATGCATTCGGCTTATATATGGCACCATTTTCAAGATTTCAGTTCTGAATGCCTTTAGCAGATAGATAGGTACAATGCACACTCACAGACAAGGTTGTGAATTCTGACTCTAGACAGGTAGATTAGAAGACACTGTATTTGAATCCTTGAGCCAACCATGACAAAATCCTGGTTCAAAGAAAGCAAGGTGAACGTGAAGATTTGGGTTCTTGCAGGGACATTTGTAACTGAGCTTAGTTTTACAGTTTGCTCTAATGGATAGCTTAAGACCAGTTTTTACAATTGATTTTTCTCATTTGTAAAATCTTACAGGACCATTGGGAGGCCTGAGAGAGCTGAGAAAATACTATGAAGTATAAACATCTCCATAAAGCAAGGCACTACTGCTAACATATAATCAGTAAAATCAACAGAAATTGCTTCTAGGTACTGTAATGAAAGGCTTTACGTGCTTTTTGCTTTTAAATCTTTTTAAAAATAAAAGCAATGTAATTTTCCAAGTCTCTACTGAGTATAGGAGCCTGTCACATGTTACCTCAGAGAACTGTCATGTCAGACTGGCCGATATTCCCTCAGTTGTCTTTGCTCTTGTGACTGTATTTCTACTAAGATGCCCACAGTCTCGCTTTAGCTAAACCTAAGGACACACAGTCATATTCTCCCCTCCCCAACCTCTCGCCTCTCTAAGAGCTCCTGCACTCCTTGCCAATTCTCCTCCTTGGAATGTCATTCCTTTTTGCTTATGTTATTCCGCACCTTTATCCCTATTCTTAAAGCTGGGAAACCTGGAATCAGAAGGTACATAGGAAGATTATAGCGATTAGAATAGTGACACTTATGAAGAGACCTGAAAATGTTGGGATTTTGGAGTCTAGAGGACGCAAAATGATAGAGAATTTAGAATTCAATCTATCTAAATTCATATCTAAGACTCTCTACTGTATCTCAAAATTATAGGTCTAATGGACGACCTTTTACAATGTGGTTATAGTCATCGTGAGCCAAACAAGATAAATCCCCATGCGTAACATCTCAGAGGAGGAAAGGCAAGAAACGCAGAGATGGCCTCACAGTTATCTTCAAATATGCAAATGTCTTCTGGGCAAAAGAACAACTGTCATGATTTTCTCTCAGTAGCCCTGGTGAGTAGAACTTAACAGACATAAATTTTTATTATGAATGCAAAAGTGCAAATCAGTGAGTTTTTCTGAGACAGAGAAGGAGGTGGCCTCCCCATGGAACACCCATACAGTGGTTATTTGGCAAGTAATAGGAAATGAACCGGAATAAACTGGGCCTCACACTTCTTTGCCAAGGCTGCCGCTCCCCTGCCAACTTTCTATGTGAGGCCATTGTTTCTCCTCCACTTTCCTGTTAGCGTTTTGCACGAACCTCTCAGTTGTTCTTGACTTTACCTTAATGCTGATCTTTGACTGGTGGCCTTTATTCGTGTCACAGCCCCATCTCTCCAGTGCACACTAACTCCTGACTATACACATTGGGATGCTTGCCTATCCTACATCTCTTCTCCGAGATGCCTTTCCCTTTTCAAAAATTATTAGTTTATTTTACATCCCAACCACAGTTTCCCCTCCCTCCTCTCCTCCCAGTCCTTCCCCTGCTCCCCTCTGTCTCACCCACTGCCCGTAATTCCCTCCTCCTCTGTTCTGTTAAGAAAGGGGCAGACCTCCCATGAGTATCAAACTATGCATGATGCATCAAGTTGCAGTAAGACTAAGCTCCTCCCCTTGTATTAAGGCTGGGCAAGGTCATCCAGTATGAGGAATAGGTTCCCAAGAGCTGGCCAAAGCACTAGGGCCAACCCTGTTCTCATTGCTAGGAGTCCCACAAAGAGACCAAGCTGTATGACTGTCACTCATCTGTAGAGGGCTTAGGCCAGTTCCACATAAGGTTCCTGTTGTTGGTTCAGTCTTTGTGAGTTTCTATGAGTCATATTAGTAGTTTCTGTGGGGTTTCTTGTATATCATTGACCCCTCTGGCTTCTATGATCCTTCCTCCTTCTCTTCTGCAGGATTCCCTGAACTCAGCCTAATGTTTGACTGTGGATCTCTGCAGCTGTTTTTCTTAGTTACTAGATCAAAGTTCTCTGATGACAATTAGGGTAGTCCCCAATCTGATCACAGGAGTTGGTCAGTTCAGGCACCCTCTCCACTGTTGCTAGAAGTCTTAGTTGGGGTCATTCATGTAGATTCCTGGTAATTTTCCCTTGTATCAGGTTTCTATCTGACCCCCAAAAGCCCCCCACCCTTTTTCATCTCTTTCAGTAGAAACCAGAATGGGGTTTCCTTTTTAAAGATCTCATTTAATATCCCCACCATCTCTAGTAAATACCTCACTTTTTTCTTTGGACCTTTCATGTACTGCAGACCCTGTGTTCAAACTGCCATCAATATGCTAAGATTTTTCTTCAGTATTTTTGAGTATGTCCTTTCTATTCCCACTGGCTTCCCTCTGGGTCTTTCTCCTTCCCTACCTTACTGTCTTTTTCTCTCCCACTCCTCCATGACTCTTCTTCTCTTCTCCTCTTTTTCTTTCCTCTCTTCCTTACTCTCCTCCTGTCCTGACACATACTAAGCACATATTCTCTCCCTGAACCCCACAGAACCCCACACTCACTCCCTCTGTGGTAGTTCTGAATTATAAACAGAAGCACAAGTTATCTTTAAGCAGTCACCTAGAAATTTCAAAAGCCACAACCAAGAAGTCTAACTAACATGGCTGCCTAACATGACCTGAATAAGGACCATGCCAGTATATGCTAATACAGAAAGGGACAGAGTCTAAAAGGCCTCAACCCTAAAACTTAACTATAATACTGAGAGCAGGAGAAATAGTCTTCACCAAGAAATTGCACACAGATTAATTATCTAATGCCAAATGGTGAGCACTGAAAACATACATGCAAGTAACAGACTGAGCAGGTTGTGGTTAGGAGTACACACACACACACGCACATACACACACACACATACGCACTCATGTGCTCGTGAACACACACACATATGCTCATGCATGCACACACACATACACACATACACACGAAACAACAATTATAGAAAAATAAACCATGAGTTTGGAAGGGAGCAGAAGGATGCATGCTGTACATGGAAGGGCTTAGGTGGAGGAAAGGGAACTGTGAAATGATTAATTATATTATAATATCAATAAATAAAAAATAAAAAAAGAATGTCTCCATTGGAAGACATTCTTAAACTTAGCTACTTAGAATCTCCAAAACACTTAACTTCTTGAGCTGGGAACTCAGCTCAGTTGGTGGATTGCTTGCTTGGCAAGAATGAAATGCTGGTTGCTTAGCAACACAACTCAAGCATGATGGTGCCCACCTGTAGTCCCAGCACTTACAAGGTGAGGCGTGAGGGTCACTGACATCTCTGCTCAACAGTGCCATATCGAGTCAACTCCTGTGAGTTTAGCTGCAAGAACGTACCTTTGTACAAATATCTTGGTTTCCTCAAGCTAAACAGCAGTGTACCAGTCCTCACTGAGCTGTCTGTTCAGGGCAGGTGGTTCACAAATGTGCCACCATGTGACCGATGTGAGAGCAGCATCGATGCTGAATTCATAAGTTTCTCTGTGTGTCCCATATGTGCTGAATTACCTTATCTCATGTGTTGCAAGTTCCGCAGCTGTAAAGTAGAAAACTCAATGTCTATTTTTATAGATTTTCAGTAAGAATTAAATTTCATCCACAAAGCTTCTGGAATACTGTCTTCAACTAGCCTTCACCTTTTCTTTTGAGATGTGGTCTCACGTGGCCCAGGCTGGCTTAGAACTTGTTATGTAGACAAGGATGGCCTCCTACCTCTACCTCCTAAGTGCTGAAATGCGAGGCTCGGGCTACCATGCCCAGGCCATTTGGGGCTCCAGACAGAACTCAGAGCTTCATGCCTGCTAGGTGAGCACTTCACCAGCTCAGCAGAGGTCAGACAGCCATTTTCTCAGTCTTCTGCGCTGCGGATGTCCTCAAATCTGATTTCATATGGCATCTTCCCTTTCTTGGTAGCTCCTCATCTTACTTTGAAACCATTTAAATTGAAGATTCATCTGAAAAAAACCCTAATTCTCAGATCTTTCATGGAACATTTTTTATTTTCTCCTTCTCTGTGATGAAGGGACTCCATTTCTTGTGCTCATGTTGCTCTGAAAGCTTCTACCACCCAGACTCCAGCATGCCCCTGTGCTGATTGTCTTATCTATGTAGGTAATAATCTATAATTATAGATTTCTTATAGAAATAAATAGATTCATGCTTATCACTTGTGGGGTACCAGGTTTTCATGTATTTGTATTTATATTAAGTGGAATGAGTGTCAAGAAGTCAGGGTGAAAATAACTAACCACTAGACCATGAAGGAATTGATGTTGCCTGACCTTCATACTGTAATGTGAACAGAGCTGACACCAAAGGGGGCCTAGTCAAATGAGCCAGCAATCCCCAGAAGTGGACTCCAGTTATCAGTGGAGCTTTTACAGTTTGGGAAAGTTCACGCAGAGTTAAAGTGAGGAATGTGTAAGGGTTATATATACCGTGCACTCTTCAATTTGCATTTGAGGAACTGCGCTGAGGTGTGCCAACTCTGTGTCCTATTTGAGCAGCAGAGGAAGTCCAGCAGGGTGATTTCAGCAGAAAGGAGAAGTAACTGAGCTAAGAAGCAGAGGAAAAGAGGGACAGCACTCACCAACAGCTTTACCAACAGCTGCTTCCAGCTCTGCTTTTTGGAATGGAGCCAGCCTATGTTTGTATAATTTAAAAAAGATTTTAGAAACCAGATTCCTAAAATTTCCTTATCAGAGAAGATGCTAAGTCTAAACTACTATCAAGCCTAAGATTTAAAACATTTTGAAAATTCAAATAAAAACTATTAATATTGCCTTACTTGTTACACAAATAAAAATGTTCCAGAAACAATAACACTGAGCATAGTTTTATGATCATAATTCTGGTCACTTTGCATGATTTTTTTCTTAAAAAATCTACAACAGATGAGTGACAGCTCCTTATACATAAATGATGTTTATAAAGTGTCTCATTTTCTCGCAGTATTTTCAACACAAGTAAGCTGCTATATAAACGACTCCCTGAGTGTTATTTGATGCCCTAATTTGTCACCAGTGACTTGTCCATCTGCACGGGACTGTATGGCATGACAAACAACCAAGTCAGTGATCTACAATGCTCCTGGCTCCTCGTGACGTTCCTGGAACCAATCCAGAGGATCAGCAATCAGCTCCATATTCT
The DNA here is from genome assembly GCA_028555095.1 of Dicrostonyx torquatus. Taxonomy (NCBI): domain Eukaryota; kingdom Metazoa; phylum Chordata; class Mammalia; order Rodentia; family Cricetidae; genus Dicrostonyx; species Dicrostonyx torquatus. The sequence continues at coordinate 2,571,865 of JAQHUG010000216.1, read as the reverse complement.
TCCTACCAGATATCACAGAGAGGGAACACAGTGGAGAAGATAAGATTGTCCTGCTGTGTGCCAATGATGGAGGCAGAGAAGGCCAAGTCTCACGTGCATTCCCATTCCTTGGTTTCTGTAACAGATAGGGGAAGTTCTATGGGCACTGTTCCCTCTAGGCCCTCTCTCCTCTGGAGATGGTATCTGCCATCGATAGTAGGAGTTTAAATCCTAACTGGGTTGGAGGATTCAGAGTTCTGCATTCTTTTCTAAACTTAGGGATTGGTCTCACAGTGGAGGTATTAGTTATGCTTGTATAGCTGTGACCAACTCCTTGGCAGAACCAACTGAAGGGAGGGCAGCTTTATTTTGGCTTTGGAGGACTTCAGTCCACCATGATGGACAATGCATAGTCTGTGCTAGAATTCTTCTAGTGACATAATGGACCAGGAAACACAGTGGGCTAGAATCATGATTGAGTGTAATCGTCCAAGGCCAGACTTCTACTGACCTGGCAGTATCTCCTTTCTATTAAAAGATTTATGATTTTTATGTGCATGGCTGTGCATACCGTAAGTTCAGGCACCAACAGAGGCCAGGGAAGGCACCGGGTTTCCTGAAGCTGGAATTGCTTGACTTGAGCGCTGGGCACTGAACTCGGGTCTGGAAAAGCAGCGAGTGCTCTTAATTTCTGATCCATCCTTCCAGCCCCATGTTCTGCCTCTTTACAGCTCAGCAGTCTTTCAAATCATATCCCAGTCTGGGACTCAGTGAATGAGCCTGTGGGTCACACTGCAGACTTGAACTGTAGTGGTGGGTGAGGCTCTTACAGGAGATGTCCTTTAATTCCTTTAATTATTATTATTTTGAGGTAGGCTCTTGCTGTGTAGCTCGGTATCCTCCTACTCCACTCTACCAAATTCTGGAATTATAGGGATGTACCACCATGCCAACCTGGAGAATTTTCTTAGAAACCTCACTGGGCTTGCATAACACATTGTATTATTTCCAACTCCTTGTGTTGGAATATATAGTCCCATGAATAATGATACAAGGTGTATGGAGCATGAGATTAGATCTCCATCAGCTTTAAAATTAACTACATTTGCCAAAATGTTCCACATGAAGGAGAGACAGAGGGTTTGGATGCGGCTTTTAGGATAATTCTTCCCTTGTGAAGCACCTGTCTGCTCTCCCTGTTATTTCCTAAGTTTGGAGAATAACTTCCTTCTAAGGCAAAAGACACAGTTTTCCTCAAAGGTGTTTATCTTTCCTGATCTTTATGATTTGGGTTGCTTGTAAATGACTAAATTGATGACATAAAATGCATATTCCCACAGTTAGGATTTGCTCTATATTTTCTGAGACCTCATGGTTTGTTTCATATATACTTGGAGAACACTTAAAGATGGTTTGTAGGACTGAAAAATTTAAGCTAGACATAATTCTAAACCTGTATTTGTAGTGTTATTCAGTCCAATTTTTATCATACTCATCACTTAATAAAAGGATAAGCAAAAAGACAAGAGAAGCTCATTTGTCTTCCCAGCTAGATACAGTTAGAAGGGTACATGCTGTCAGAGGCTGCAGGTGGCTCACACACACACACACACACACACACACACACACACACACACACACACACATGAGCAATGACTGCTTAGAGACAGTCAGTGGGGTATAAGGGTTATTTACAAGAGACTGGTTCTAGAAACTCCAAAGTATTGCACACTACCATTGCTCTTTAGTTACCCTCCAGAAGTTGCTGGTGAGACCTTATTGCAAACATAGGCCGCCCCTTCATTTGGCATTGTGTTTTGCTGTCTCTTCTGCTCAGACTCATATATTTCCTTTCTCCTTACACTCTAAAGCGTCCATCCTATAATCATCTCATTGCAAGATAGTTGTATAGTTAGTTGCCTGCTTTCTTACTTGTAGCCCTATGATTCTCAGACTTTAGTGTACACTAGACAGACACACACAGAGGATGAGTTAAAAGCCAGACAGCTGGATCTAGTTCCCAGACTTTCTGATCCAGTAATCTCAGGGTTGGTACCTCTGTTTATTTAATGAATTTCCAGATGCAGAGTTCATGTTTCCCTTAAACATTATTTAAAAGTAAGTTCCACTATTCTATACCAGCTTGTTGAAAAATTTGAAGTTTAATCCAAAAGCTAAAATAATTGTGCTTTCTAACTAACAATAAGGCTGTTCACTTTGTAACTACTATCCTAAATTTTAGATATCCCCAGGAGAGGGAAGGAAGTAATTTTCATTTATTGATCACCATCAGGCTCCATTATTAGGTGTTTAGATTACATCATAAAGCCGAGGGTAACACTCATAATATTTTTCCTAATTGCTTTTTAAAATTCCCCATCTCCTCTCTCTCCCATCCCTCTTTCTTTTCATGCATCTATATGTATGCATGTATATACATATGCATTTGGCCAGGGTTAGGGTAACTTCTGTTTGAGAATCATCCCGCATGCTCTTGAAAATTCTCTCATACTGAGACCTCCCGAGGGATCTGGAAAAAGAACTTTTTTTCTTTAAAGGTCTTAGGTTGGGAATCTGTGAAATGCTGTTTCAGGTCTTTTCTAATGTTACCATGGAGATTCTGAGGCTTTAATATCCTTACTGGATGTAAGATGCATGGAGCAATTTTATGGTGTAAAGCTTGTATGTCATTGTTTTCTTTTCATTCTTTATTCTGGTTTTCTCCATTGTCACCATCTTGGAGTATGGTATTTGGTTACATCTGAAAGAGTTTTTGGCCTCTAATATATGAAAGAATTTCTAAAATAAAGTTGGCAGAATTTATAAGGTAAGGCTCGTGAAAATGAAGAGCTAGAAGTCAGTGACTTTGGTAATCACTTGTTGGGAAAGCCCAGGGAGAGAAGAACTTTCACAGTATACCGTCTTATATAAAATCTAATTTTAAGGAGGCAGGAATGTACCTCAGGAGTAGATCATTGTTCAACCTGGGCAAGGCCATGAATTTTGTCTGCAGGATCAGAACCAAAATTATTCATCTCCATAAAGAAGAAAAGTTTCAGTAGACAGTCTTTAGAAAGATCTGCCCAGAACTCAGAGACACCTGTGTTCTGGCATCTTCAGTTCTACACATACCTGGAAGAGAGTCAGGGTAACGAAGAGTTTCCTCTTTGGAGGCTTCTTGCATCTTGGATGGAGAGCACGGGCTGCTACAGAGCATCCGAGTGCCGTGAACAAAGGAAACTCACTGAGCTGTGGAAGCGGCATTTGAACTTCTGACTACATTAGACATTAGTGTTTATATTGACTAAACCTGAGGATTATTGCAGAAGAATGGGTGTGAATCCAACTGCTCTGCAATGGTTATACGGAAGAGAAAACCTAAATATGGTAATTTAAATTGAGGAAATGTTCAAGCTCGTGATAAAATCACAGGCACGAATGAGTTGGTAGCAACAAGTGCTTTCTCACTGACCAGATCACAACAGGGCTCACTTTCTGTACATGAATGTAGGTGTCTAAATGTAGTGCACAGGACTGTGTTAAAGATGCATTTGTGGGAGAGGCGTTTGGTTTTGTTTGGATATTTAGGGAGGAGAAATTTTATATTGTCTAATAGACATAAACTTATCAAAGGAAACATACATTTGAAAATAACTATAATGCTGAATATATAGCTTTTTAATTAAAGAAGTAGAAAACTTCATGTAATTGATTTTTCTTATTAAATATTTTTTACTTTGCTATGAGTATTTACCAAACTTAGAAATAAATGTTACCCAGTATAAAGTTGACTATTGCAGGAAAACAAGCTGACATATTTCCAAAAGCATCTTATATTTACCTTTGCCTGAGGTTTTCTGAGATTACAAATTACCCACTGATATTCAAATCTACTTCAGTATGGTTTAGAAGCAAATAAATATCCACTTTTGTTTGCTCTTTTCTGAAAGCACAGCTTAAACAGTTGGCATATAGAACATATGCTAGTTCCAAAACTTGTGAGACCAATTTAGCCAGATTAGAAAGCAGTTAATCAATGCAGGATGATCTGATTATATGAAATAATTTGCCAGTCAGATATAATAAGCATTATTGATGACACCACCATCCCATTACTGTGACGATTATTGCTAAAATTTTGAGCAGTTATAAAAACAACAACAGAACTCCAGCAAAGACCAATCTATAGCTCTGCCCCAAAGGATGGCCTCACACCCATAGAGTGCTGACTAGACTTACACAGAGGAATGGAGCGAAGCCGTGAGGGGATGTGTGATGGAGGCAGGGTGGGACTGCAGGGTGATATGATCATATTTTATTGTATATATGAGTTAAATTCTCAAAGAATTAAAAGTTAAATAGCAAAGGCATATCTTTAAGTGTGTCTTTACATATTAAAGGCATATAAAATCCCATTTTACCAATCCTTTTGATTTATCTTTTTGTCTTAATTATCTCAGTATCTTCATTGTTTCTTTTCATTCAAAATAAAAATATTTTGATAAATGCTGCAAGAATGTGATAAAAACACTAAACATTTGTAACACTACAAATGTTGCATTACACATATTTTTTTCTTCTGTTGGTGGAGAAATCTTTGTCTCATGAAATAAAAAAGCATGGTGTGCATCTGGGTTTTTACCCAGGGATGGCAATGGATGCCGTCATTCACTCCAATGAAGAGATCAGTTAGTTCTCAGGCATCAGAGCGCAGGGAATGTGCTCATTTGCTAGATGCACAGCCTGTCTGCTCCTGAGGTGACTGAAGCGAAGAGAAAGCCACTTCAGTTTTTCTAAGTTTCTCCATCCTAGGTGGAAGAGAGTCTAAAACATGACTTCTGGCTCTCGTGGGTACTTTTCCATGGATTGTATCTCTGGAAGGTCAGCAATGGTATTTACATCTGTAGTTTCTACCAACTCAACTGCTGTTTTATTTCGTTTGTTTGTTCAAACCAGTATATTATGTAGTTCCTGCTGGCCCCAATACTCTAGGTAGCTGAAGTTAGCCTTGAACTTCTGTATCTTCCTGCCTCCACCTCCCAAGTGCTAGGGTTACAGGCATACACCATTCTTTTCTTTTAGCTGCTATTAAGATGAGCTGGATAAAGGGTGCTCTTAATGCCCCAAAGACTCAGTGAACCAGAGGCCATAGCATAAGAAAGAGAACAAACCTTTGTATTTTCCTAAGCACTGTCTCTTAGGAATGGATGTTTCCCATTGTATCACACAGGATAGCCTCTCTAACCTCAACACTACAGAGGGAACAACTTCTCTTTTACCCATTATGGTGGTTTGGATGAGAACAACCACCATAGACTTGTATGCGTAAATACTTTGTCCCCAGCTACCGGAACTGTTTGGGAAGGGTTAGAAGTGGTGTAATTATTGGTGGAGGTGTGCCACTGGAGTGGGCTTTGAAGTCTTAAAGGTCCATGCCATTTCCAGTCTCTGTCTCTGTCTCTTTCGTTCCTGCTTCCCTCCTTCCTGGTTTTGGCGTAGGATATGAGTTCTCAGCTGCTGCTGTAGCACCTTGCCAGCCTGCCTACTGACCTGCTCCCATCATGATGGTCATAGACTCACCCTATGAAACTCTGAGCTCCAAGTAAACTCTTTCGTCTGTAAACTGCCTTGGTCATGGTGTCTGTCACAACATGGAAGAATTTTGACAAGAATAGACAGGCTCACTTATGTACGAAGAAAGAATCCCAGTCTACCACTAACTGAATCCAAACCTAAGATCAATGAGTGAAAAACTACAAAGAGCAAGAGTTAGGGAACATTCTCAGAGCTAGAGACTAGGAAAGAGAGCAAGATTACCACAGAACAAAATGCCTTTGAAGTGCAGATGGCAATACATGCTGGTGTTCCCCGGATCTTCACTGGGAAGGTAGGTGCAGGGTCACCCAGGTGATGGGTGAATCCATGAAAACAAAACCATCCCAGTGGCAGATAATTATCTAAAAAGTTAAGGCAAAAAATGTTTTGTAGAGTCAGTGAGATGTCTCAGCCAGTGAGAGTACTTATTGGCAAGCCTGAATTTGAATTCCAGAACCCACGCAGTAGAAGGATAGGAAGGACTCAGGCAAATTGTTCTCTGGCTGCCACCTGTGCACCATGGCACACATCACACACACACACACACACACTATATATATATATATATATATATATATATATATATATATATATATAGAGAGAGAGAGAGAGAGAGCGCTTATATTTCATCTAATATTTCATCTAATTGACTAGTTCAAAAATATTCACTGAAGTGTTATTTTACTTGAAAAAAATCATACCCGCATCCCATATTTTGCAGCGTTTATATCTCTCCTTTACCTAAACTTGCATATGTAAAGCTGTAAGTACCAAAAGTTTCGTAATATCATTCCCTTAGGCACATGCTCAGTTGCCTTCCTTGACTATGTCTGAACTTGAATGAGGTATTGCAGAGGCAAATTAAACTTCTCACACAGTGTAGTGTCCGTACTTACAGTCCTGAACTCAGACAGGATTTCAACAGTACTGTCTACTCTGTCCCCTTTATAAAAGTCCAGAGGATGTCTATCGAGTTTGAAGTTCAGAGAAATAGCGAGAACTCTCGTAACACTGGTATGTCCCAAGGACTACTTCTTTATTCCTTAACTTGAATTCAAATTATATTGGACATTTGACTCTGTAACCAATGCCGTTAATTTAAGAAGATCCTACAAAGTCAGCAAATCAAACTTCCAGGCTCTGTAGATCTAGATGTAGCCATACCTATGATGTTGTCTTTTACTTGGAGAGCAAAGAAAGATATACCTATTTTAACTGCCTTAGCCAATGCTCCCAATTTGGTCAAGGTTTAATTTTTAAATTGTATATTTATTTGTTACTTGTCTGTATGGGATTTGGTTCTCTCTTTCTACCATGTGAGTCATCAGCCAGCGCTTTGCAAATTCCTCCTGAAGTCTGTCTAAAAATCCAATGGCTGGGTGTGAGGAGCAAGTCCAGATACAATTTTCTCAGACTCAGGCTCAACATTTAGATGTTATTTAGATTAAGTTTGCAATTATTTTGTTCCCAAAAGATGTTCTTGTTGCTCTAAAAGTTTTCATTTGCTACTCTTTGGCTTTCTATCTGAGACATACACTACATAACCTTGGCTGACCTGGAACTTGTTCCGTAGGCTAGTCTGGCCTTAAGCTTGCAGAGATCTGTCTATTTGTCTTTGCCTCCCAAGCACTGGCATTAAAGGTATGAGCCACCATGCTTGGCCCTCAAACAGCTTAATAAAAAGAGAACATGCAGAACACATATGAAAGTTACAGCACAGTATGTTCTGATGCAAACCAACTCAAGTAAACCAGGGCATTTCCAGATTTTCACCTTCAAAGAAATTGTGGAAGGAATTCAGTATTCCTGACTCGTTTACACTGGACATCCAGTTCTCATTTAGCATCCCTATGGTTTATGCAAGTCTTTCCTCTTAGCAATCCCTGATTATGAAAGCCATTTCAAAAGTGCTGCTTGAGCAATGCAACAATTGTGGTACGTGTTAGAGGGCATAAATAAAATGGATGCATGACACAGTACTACCTTCAAAGATCACAGGGAGAGCAGGAACAAATGCCAAAGAGATTAGGGCAGTTGAGTGCTAGGCATGTGATATTCACCATAGGAATCGCAAAGGAGGGAAAGATCATTGTGGGCCATGCTAGTTTGGAAAGGCTGCAGAGAACAGGATTAAAATCAGGTGAAAATTGAAGTAAGTCTGAGTCTGAGCGTTTGGAGAGGACAATGAAGAGAAGAAAGACCACATTTAAAGATGGGGTAATGAGTACTTTTGTAGTCTTCTACTTTGTTTTTCTTTCTCCTTTCTCCTAACTCTTTTCCACTTCTGCTACTAATGCTGTTCTTTTTTTGCTATGCAAATATCTTTTTCCAGTCCCCCAGAAAAGTTGATAGTTCCATTTTAAACACAGCTTTTCTACCCAAGGACTTTATCTCTTATATCCCTGCTGTGCCAAACTCCAGGATGCCTGTGACCTAGGCCAGGCTAATTATATTCCTTCCATGGGATTTGTCTCCATGGGGTTGGGATCATCTCCTTTCTCTTTCAGATCACTGTTGATGAAATGTAAACCAGAAATTGCCTCTGTCTACACAAACTCCCCCCTTTGTAATGTACAGAAAATCAATCTTTAGTTAGAGAAAATGACAACATACAGGCAGAAAGGCAGTCATATGCTCTGAGTATCTCAGGTTCCTGGAGTTATTTGGATATCTGTATTTCTTCAGCCAACAAGTTATTGTTATTTTTTTATTCTTGAGATAGGACATTTTCACATATCTCAGGATGTCATTGAACTCAAGATCATCCCACCTCAGCTTCCTAAGTATTATAAGCATTTGCCACCATGTTCAACTTAATGCATCCTTTTCTGCTTCCACTTAATCTAAGTGAGTATTCATCACTTGGTGTAGGGAAATCCAGACAGGAGTGAAATGAACAGCACAGGGTGTTGGTTTTTTTTTCCATGCATAGGTCCTGAGTTTAACTCCTAAAAAGAGAAGGAGATTAAAAAGGACCTGATTGGAAGAGTAGAACTGAGAAGTATGTGACAACAGAAACCACTTCTGGGGAATGAAATGATGTGACTTGCTGAAGAATAGACACATGCTACATAGATTAAATGAGAGTCAGAAGCAGGATTCAGGAAGCTTGTGGGCTCACAGAATGCAATGGGGGTTCGTTGGGTTGAGGAAGTTGGCTTTGGGTGGAAGAGCAGCCTGACCAGGATGGTTGGGTTTCTGGTAAAGAGTCAACTCTCTCACTCTATGACTGTGAACAAGAAAGAAACTGAGTTAAGCTTTGTGTCAGAATTCAGGGAAATGTGACACAGATGTCTAAAATTTAGCCCCTCCAAACTCATCTTTTGTTTCCCTTTCCTCCATTTTCTTCCAGTGTAACCCACGAGGAGACTTACAGCATAGAACAACAATCTCAAGGCATAGTATTTAATCTGGAGCATCAATACCATCCGGGACTATCCCAGCAATATAAATTCATGGTCCCAGCACCAGAGTACAGGAGACTCTAGGAATGACCCCTGGCCTAGGTTTTAGCAAGTCTTCTAGTAGTTGTAGATTCTTATTAAGATCTTAGAGCCACAGGAGTCAATAATCCTTTATAGGTAGATTTTAGAATGGGCAAGGTCACCCAGAACTGGTTTCTACGACTTCATGTAGTCAGCATCAATACCTTAAAAGCCCATTTTACTTAAATTTATCCCAAAACTGTTGAGCAGTTTGTACTATCTGCAAGGTGTTATTATAGATACTTTGAAAATGTCAAGGAGAAAAAGATGACAGTTAGCAAAAAATAGTTGCATTTTAGCAGTGAAAAATATGCTGTTTTCTCTCACATGTGGTATCTAAATTTAGCAGTGTGTGTGTGTGTGTGTGTGTGTGTGTGTGTGTAAGGCAGAAGAATTATTTGGGATCAAGAAGGTAAACAACAAAAGGGGTAAATAATGGAGGAGAATGGGAAAGAGCATGCGTGGAGGGGAACAAACAAGTAGAGTAAAGGTACCTCTAAAAATTAATAAAAATAATAAAAAATATGGTGTGGACTTGGCTGTGGGGGATCCTGAGTTAGGAGGTCAGTAGAATGTCCTGGGAGAAATGACATTTAAGCTGAGAAAGAGTGACTAGCAGTTATTCTGGTGAGTGTTAGAGGAGGAAGGTGTTAATCTAGGCCATGTGTAGAAAAGATCTAGTTTCTTTTAGGGAATTAGAAAGAGCTCAGCGCAGGTATGTCACAGTTAACGGTGCATACCAAGGCTGGAGAGGCAGATCTTATGCAGAGACAATGTGGGCCCTTACACATCATTTTATAGATTGTGTACGTTCTACTGAGAACAATGTGCAAACCACTAAAACTTCAACAGGAGGCTATCGTGTTCTGATCTGTTTTCACTTTCAAATGTAATATTTCCATGAAGAGACTGTCCAGCAGCCCAGACAATGAAAATAGCACGATGATTTGATTTCCGATTTACAATTGGTTAATAGCAATATTTTTCAAGTGTGTGAAAGAGGATATGGTGTCCACATGGGGACCAAATGCCAGGAACAGAAAAGGAGGAAGGGCTCAGGGGTTGCTTCTTCTTCGTGGTTGTGACTAAGGCTGGTCCTGCCTTTGCATGTCTGAAACAACAGAACTGCAAGTTCACAGGCATTTGCTGCCTCTCTCATCCTTAGCTTCCTTCCTGTGCAGGGGAACCTGGTGTCTATGGTCCCTCTGGCAGCATCTCTCCTACACAGGACCACGTGTAAAGATTTAATTTTCTTTTCAGGTATTATGAGACCCCTCTCGGGATGATCCCCAAATCTTTATATCTTGCCTGGCCTTGAGAAGAGCTTCCATGTTTAATAACTTTCTCTTGTTAGTATATCCTATTATTATACCAGCCTGTGTGAATTACACATATGCAGTTGTTTGGTATTGCAGTGTGTAGCTTACTAATTACTGGAAAATTATAATCGGTTTCAACTGTCCTGTGTTTCAATGACATACATATTATTAGTCTATGTTTCTAGAGGTTTAGATATGAGACCCACATCTAGGTCACTCCTACTTATCCCCCCTTCCCCTCTGGTATCACCCTTTACAAAACTGTGACCTCTTCTTTAATTATTATTGTTACACATATATACACACATATGCACGCATGTATTTATAACTTATGGAGTCTCTTTAGTGATGCTTTTATGTGCATGGGTCCAGAGTCAATCGCGACATGCCTATGATTGATGGACAACTTGCTCTGGAATGCCAAAGGACTCTGAAATGCTCTGCTTCTAATGGGTTTCGTCACACCTTTCTCCAGTCAGTTGGCCTCTGACGTCAATATCAGTATCTCCTGTTTCTCAGGCTCCCATAGTTGCCATGATATTCAACAACTTTGTCTTAGACTCTCACTAAATCTAACAAATAAGATGGTTCCTGTTCTTTTACTGGGCTACCAGTGTATCATTCATCTCCCTTGCACTAATGGTATCACTGTATTCTACTTAACTCACAGTTGGATACTTCTGCCCCTAGATACACTAGGTCCAGTTAACAGTACACCTCCAGGGAAATGGTAGCTTCTATGTAGCTCTTCTAGTACTTTATCCATCAAAATCTTTTCTGTATTTTTTTTGCACAGGAACATTTTTATTCTTTAAAGAAATATCATGAAGACTCCTATGGGATATAAGAAAGCCAGTGATAAGCATTCTTTCTCTCAAGATAGGCTATAGGTAGCACACTCCTTCTGACCAATCTCAGCTTTTAAGGTAAAAATCTTATGAGAATGGAATGGTGGATGAAAACTTGAGGGAACAAGATGGTTGAGATGGGGGAAGAACAGAGATGGAGAACAAGGAAAGAGATTTCTTGATTGAGGGAGCCATTATGGTGTTGCCAAGAAACCTGGCACCAGAGAAATTCACAGGAATCTACAAGGATGACCCCAGCTAAGACTTTAAGCAATTGTGGAGAGGGTGCCATAACTGGCCTTGCCCTATAGTCAGATTGATGGCTATCTTAAAAGTCACCATAGAGCCTTCATCCAACAACTGATGGACGCAGAGGCAGAGACCTACAGAGAAGCACTGGACTGAGCTCCCAAGCGATAATATGAGCAAAGAGGTTCAGACCATGATGGGGACACCCACTGAAGCAGCTGACCTGAGCAGATGGGAGTTCACTGACTCTGGACTGACAGTGGGAGGATCAGCATAAGACCAAAGTAGGCCCTCGGAATGTGGGTGACAGTGGTGTGGCCGGGCAGACTGTGGGGTCACTGGCAATGAGACCAGAATTTATCCCTACTGCTTGTACTGACTTTTTGGAACCCATTCCCTTTGGAGGGATACCCTACTCAGCCTAGATATAGTAGGAATGGCCTTCGTTCTGCCATTGGGAAGTGGAGATTAGTAGAACAGAGCTAAACATCTAGGAATGATGCTGTATTTTCTCCACAATTCTTTGAAAATTTTATTAGCCTGTATTATTCTTCCGATTTACCCACACAAATTCACAGAAACATCAGTGCAAAATGTTGTCTGACCTAGTGGCGTTTGCGCCAGATTGAAGGTCTTGCTTTTCTACCAAGCTAAAGTTCACTTTGCCTAGTTCCAGTTCCACCTCATCTGAAGGGATTTCTGAGTCATCTCAGGATAGGACAATATGTTTTTCTTCAAAATATTTTGTAGGATTTCTCTATTTACACTTAACCTTCACTCTCTTAAGTCTTTGTCTTTTCAGGTGTACATTCAATGTCTCCCACTTAGACAGCAGAGCAGCTAAAGGAAATGTCACGTCTCCTGATACTCTTGGTCCTCAGCGTCCAGTAGGACATGCTGCCCACAGCAGTTGCTTTGTTAGTTATTTTGCTGGCAGCACACAGCAGAAAATAATCCCTACAGAGCCTTTGATCTTCCTCTCACTGGTAGAAACCTAAGCTAAATAAATGTCTTGTCCTTGGAAGTACCTCGTACCCAACACACAGACACACAAAGCAGGGCTGGCGAGGTTTGGGAACCTGTCTCTCTGGCTCTAGCTGTAACAATTACTTTTCTGCTCCAGTTACCAGGAAATTAGCATCTACGAGTACCATTTCTTAAATAATATTAGAAGTATATTTAGGAAATGACAAGAGTTTAATTGGGACATTCTCAGTATAGATCACAAATAGTATAAGCTTTCAGTAAAGACACATAATTATCATATTTAAAAAATTGTAAGAAACATGCATTCCTATGTAAATCACATGATGCCACTTTACTTGCAGAGTGTGTGTGTATGTTCTATGTGTATATGTGGTTGCATATATATGCATGAGAGGTCAGAGGTCAAATTTCTTTACCTATTGCTCTCCACCTTATTATAATTATTGTTTGAAAACATAATTATGCATTTGATGATTTATGTATTTATTTATTTGTGCATGCACATGTATGTGTGTGTGTGTGTGTGTGTGTATAGGTACATGCTTTCTATTGTGTATATATATGGGGCTCAGGAGACATAGGAGAGTTGGTTCTGTCCTTCCATAATGTGGTTCCCAGTGACTGATCTCAGGTCTTTAGATTTGGTGGTAAGTACTCTTCCACAATGAGCCATCCTGCTGGCCCTTCACCTTGTATTTTGAGACATAATCTTTAAGTATTAGTAGGAGCTTACTGACTTGGCTAGCATAGCTAACCAGGAAGCTCTAAGAATCCTCCTGCCTCGGCCTCCCCAATGTGGAAATTCTAGGTACAAGCTGCTGCTGTAGACATTTTGAAAACGTGTGCTCTGGATCTGAATTCAGAGCTTCATGCATTTACCATGGAAACCCTGACCACGGAACCACTTCCCTTGTCTTTCTCACTTCACTTCTAAACCTCTACAGTTCCCTAGAATACTTGAAGGCCTTGGAAATTCTGGCCCATCCTGCTTCTTCATCTGAACCTCTACCACCCGCTCCTGGCACTCACCACATCCTGGCCACTGCAGCAGGCTCTTGGTCTGGACTGCCACACTCCTGCCAAGCCCCTCACTCTGCTTGGCTTCCTGTGGCCAACATCCTCTGCAGGATGGGCTTCGTGCTTCTTTCTTTCATTGGTTCCCTTTGTCCTTTGAATTGCCCTCTGATTTCTAGAGAAACTTGAGCTCCTGAGTTATATATTTCTAAATCTTCCATTGTGTGCAAATATGCACAACTGTGGAATAATTTTTGTGCTTATGGTCTTCCCCCAACTATAATGCTACCATATCAGAATCTATGCTAATACCATGCACTATAAATGTTCAATGCTCAGATAAAGCCCAGTGCATAATACACTTAAACAATGGAACAAAAATTTCATGAATAATTGTCTGATACAATTTTCAGAGACCAAGTTGTCCTGTTTTTCACAACCAGACCTTAATGCTTCTTGTTTTGGTTGAGTGGATATGGACTACATTGTTTAGTTTGTGTCTCCCATGCATGCACACATTAGATTTTATAAAACAGTGACAGCATTTATGAAAAACAAGACCAAATAAACAATATGCAATGGAAATCTTTACTTGGTCTCAGAATTCAGCATAATGCAAAAAAATTAGTTTGTCTTATGCCTACAATAATAGAAATCTCATTAATTCTTTTCAACATTAAGTTATCTTTTTAAAAATATATAAGCTTTGTGGTAAAAAAGAAAACCAAACAAACAAAATCCAGAACAAAATCGTCTTATTGCTGTGAAACATCCCCAGGGTTTGAATGAGGCTCCCTTTCCCTAGAGACTCTGGCACTCAGACAGCAAGCACAGGACCTATGTCCCTGGCCTTTGGCTCTTGAGTTACCCTGCTGAGTCAGACAACTGAAGAACAAATTACAGCTAACAGCAGAGAAGATTTTTCTGATGCAAAAATCTGACCTTTAAAAACCTCTGGCTTGAATATCTTTCTGTCAGGCTGAAGAAAATTAACCACATTTGAACTGAACATTTGCACACAGTCTCATTCCTATAGCTTCCATCACCATGGTTTGAGGCAGAATACAAAACTCAGTTGCCTTTTCCATTTCTACTTCAGAATAGGCCATTGATTAAAAGGTAGAGAATAAATCTTATGCTTTTGTGTCTAGGTTCATGGCCTTCTGCTTTCCATTTTATAGCCACCCCATAACAGTACAAGTGAATGTCACGCTTTGAGGGATGTTCAAACACACACCGAGAGCCAAGGCAGAATTGTATTTGGGTCCCATCGAGCCTTTCCTTTTAGCTACTGACCTGCACACCGCGAAATGATCAGAGCCATCATCACAGACATCAGTAGGCTTCTGAGTGGAGCTACTCACTCGGAGCCCCGAGTCAGCCACACGCTCGCCCCCTTCTGTAGCTGCCAGCATTTCAGAATCGGAATCGGTTTCTGCAAATCTTTTTGTAATTGTTTCTTTTCCCCTAAGTGTGTGCAAGAGCTGAGACTCTCTGGGGCAGCGTCTGCCTTTACTCCCTGAAGGGCTCCCTGGGGGTCTCTTCTCCTCCATGGACCCCCTCGGCAGGGGAGAGCTGCATCCTTGGTACTTTGTGGCTTTTCCTCTACAGATGTTTAAAGAATGACTCTCACATTCCATCAGCTCTTGGTGCTGTTCACCTTTGGATCCCAGCTCAACAAGTTCGATTCTGTCAGGAGTGGAGGACCCAGCCAAACTTCCACATGGCTTATTGTTACTTCTCCTTCTTCGAGACAGTCTGAATTTAACCTGAGCTCGTCTTTTTGCCTGAACCCAGTGACTCTCATCTGTGGAGGATGAATCTGAAGTGTCCGTATTAAGTTCTCTCCACCTGGGACTTGAGATCTGGAGGTGAAAGTCCTTTCTTCTCCCCTTTGCTTGCTCTTCTGAGTGCTCATATCTCTGAGAGACCCTTCTCCTCCTCCTAGGCTTCTGTTTTACTGGTTTCTGACCAGACTCCTTTCGAGCCTGGCTCAGCACCATGACAGGGCTGCAGTGCTCAAATGCATCTTCTGACATGTCATGCAAGGTGGAAGATCTAGACAAGGAAGACACCAGGCAAAGGGTGGGAAGTGGGAATGGAAAGGAAAGTCATGGGAAGACAAAGAGAGAGAGAGAGAAAGAATGATGAAAATGACAGCATGGCTAGAAGTTGTTAAATAAAGATAGACTAAAGAAAAACTAAGTAGGCGATGGGGCATGAAATACATGGACAACACAAAGTAGAAGCAAGAGCCACTGATTCTCAGCTCGTGAAACAAAACTACAACACACTGGTCTAAGAAATATTAAATAGAATCATTTACCCGGGACTTACCTGCAGATGTCCTGAGTAGATGGACAGACAGACAACCTTGACTGGCTCCTGGGAGCTGTCCCTGTGGTTGGGCTGCTTGCCTGGAGAAACAAGTTAGATAATTTGGCATCTTGATTAAGATAATACATGGTTGATATTTTGCTTTTTTTCCACATATTTAAAAAATTACAACAAATGTGGCTGCTGGTCATGTTGCTCATAATGCAGCTCATTGAATGTGGGAAGTCAGAGGGCTTGTTTTGCAAAAATAAAACTCATTTGAGGAACTTGAAACAGCTGATGTGCTGTACTGCTCTGCTGTTGCTTCATTTGTGAGAGAGGAAGATGATTCCACAAGTTTCTATTCTTTTTACTATAAGCACTGGAGTGGAATAGCTCAATTTGCCTGGGAAACAAATGAGTATTTAAAGGTCCCAATGAAGTCAAGGGCTACAGTGTCAAGACGTAAGAAGGGTCATGATAGGCTGGTAAGTGTGAATACTCAAATTGTCATCAGGTTGTTAGATACTATATTGAGTTAGCAAGAAGGCCCCAGGAGATCATATATTTGAAAACACCTTGTAATATTTAAAAGCCTGCAGCTACTATTGTTGTGAATTCATTATTGGGAGTAAACAAACATTGTTAACCTTTTTTAAATTTTTGTTCTTCCCTTCAAACACTAAATTTGAAGCTAAGAGCCTGAAATTATTCAGATGGGTAACACACAGTTAAGTACATGTCATCAAATTCTTTCTTTTGAAATCCAACAGTTCTTGACTTCATTTGACTTTTTCGCACTGTTATGCATACTTCAGAAAATGCTGATGAACTAGAAGCATGGATGTACTGGTGATTCACTATTGGACTTACACTGTGGCTTTATCTAATCTTTATGATAATTTCACACATGGGAAATAATTGGCAGATTTGAGTTATTTAAAACCACTTCTGCATATTCAATTAGCACAATAAGTGTTTGTAGTAAACACTATAATTATTTCTAAGTAAAGCTGAGGAAGCTGAGAAATTGAAGTAGTTCTTCATTAAGACAGAAGAATGAACATTTAGATCAAAAATCTGACTTTGACCTTCTATATTCTAAGAGAGGCAGCCTCTCCCAAGAGAAACAAAGCTAACGACAGGTCCACATTCTGGTGTGACTGACTCTGTAAGTATAATACATGATTTCATCACTAAGAAAATAACTAAGAAATTAAGAGTAGAATAATTGCAAATTTCAAAGTAATTCTCAAGACTCTTGTGTTAGAAATGTGGAAATTGTCTCACACTAGTGATTGCGTGATTCAGAATATTCTAAGCCAAGAGGCAAGAGAAAAATTGTGTAAGTGTTCATAGTTAGCTGAAAACTGGCAGTCAAAGAAAGTCTACAATCTGATTTCTGAATATTCTCTCTTTCCCTCTCTCTCTTTAATAGAGACTCATGTGGTCTATATTAACCTGGATTTTTCTGTAGAGCTGAGAACTACCTGTAATTTATCTTCTCCCTGTCTACACCCTTCAAGTTCTTGGAGTATGCCACTACATTGAACTTCTATTCCCTGGATTTTGTGTACGTGTTTTCTTCCATTATAAAGAGTCTTTATATACATGACTAAGTTGGTGGTTTTGACAAAGAGAGATTTTGATGAAAATCCTCAGCAGGTTTAATGTGATCCTAGAACCCTATAAGAGGAAAGCAGTGGGGTTAAGGCAGAGAAAATGAAGGATGGAGATGTCAGATAGGAGCCCTGCGTTTGGAAGGTAAAGGCTCCGAGCTAAGGAGTGCAAATAGCTTGGAGATACTGGAAAGGGTTAGAAAATGCATCCCTCCTTCGTGTCTACAGAAGGAATATGAGCTTGTAAACACGTTGATTTTATCCTCGTAGAATCTGTGTTGGGCTTTTGATCACTAGAATCATAAGACAATAAATTGTGTATGATGTCAACTAGTTTTTGTTGGTCTTATACAAGTTAGAGACAAATTACATTTCTTCCATAGTTTGGCTAAAGTTAAATTGGGACTAGTTTGGCTAACATTAAAAGGCAAGTGGAAGTCATTAAAGGAGAGAGTGAAACATTTCAGGGAGATCAAACAGTGTGCAGAAAGGATAACATTATGAATGTGTTCTCAGCCTGATGCACATCTATGGACGTCTGACTTATACATTTATATCATCTCATGAATATCGTCTCTTTTGATCTTTGAATATTTTTCAGTATCAACCCATGTTCTATGGTATTCATTATCTGCATCAAGTTATTGGGTTTTTTTTGCTTTTTGTTTTTGTTTTTTTCAAAATAACACTGTTTTGAGCTGCCAAGATGGCTCAGTTGATAAAGGTGCTTGCTATTAAGCCTGATGATCTGAAGTTAGTCCTCTGGAGCCATATGGTAGACAGAGTACAGGTCCTGTAAACTGTCCTCGCACCCCCTCTTAAGCACTCTGGTGTAGGCATTCCCCAAAAAGATAAATAAGAAAAGAAAGAAAGAAATAATTTAAATCCACAAAATAACATCTCTGTATTCTTCTAACAGGTACATAGTCAACATTTATAAACTGTATTTCTGTTCATTAAATAACAACTTTCCTTAGATTTCCAACTTATAATCCTCATATATCCATAGAGATTAGTAGGGAGCTTTGAGCAGACTAGGCACTGAGTGAAGATCATTTTTGAA
>JAQHUG010000216.1:2473225-2489686 GCA_028555095.1 Dicrostonyx torquatus | reverse complement strand
AACTGTCAATACAGGCAAAACATTGTTTCAAATTTCCATTGAAGGACAAGGAATCTTTTAATGCATCTTGTTCATTCACTCATTCTAATGATGCCGTAAATGAAGTCACCTAAGACAAGCATGGTGGCACAGAGCCAACTTCTTACTTCCTCAGCCCTGAACCAGAAACCTGAATTGGGAAGATCTTGCCCAACTAATTGATTTATTTGCTGCAGGCATTGACTTCCTAGTGAGACATAAATGACAATAGTTCCCTTCTGGACAGGGTGAACTTAAAATACACTATGGATACTTGCCTGAACCAATCACAGTCTCCCTTGCTTCTCTGGGCCTCACACAGTATCAAATTTACCATGATTACATTGGAAGACTTTGAAATCCTGAAATTCTTCCCTGTACTTTTTAAGAATCATGTTTACAGCTGGGCTTTATATGAAAATTAGGTGTATTAGGGTCATAGCTGCTAAGGACAGGCATGGACAAGGCATTTTCTCTGAGTTCACAAATTTTATGACAAGGACACATGCATAATAATCTAACAGTCTCTATATATTCATTTAACAAATATTTGTCAAATCTACCCTACTTAAAAAATTTCTACGCACTGAAGAATCAACAATAAATAAAGAAACAAATTATTCTCTAAGAGCCAATAAAATATGATGCTATTGATCATGGTAAAATATTAACAGAAAAATAGTTATTTGACTTTGTGTATACTCTCATGATAGCAGCACTGGGGAAGTAAACGCAGGGTGGCTGTGAGTTTGAGGGCCTAGACCAGGCTACCCTTTTTTAAAACAGCAATGGAAGTGCGTGACAGCCGTGGGAAGCCCAGAAGCTTGAACTCTAGACGTTCCTTCCCATCATCGCCCACTTAAGTCACTTCTTCCCTCACTGTGTGATATTCTGTGGAGTTGGGAGGGATCCTTGTCATGGGGTACATGGAGGAAGCTGGAAAGAAGAAATGGGTGTGGACTAATCATGTTTCATCTTAAACATGTATGAAAATTTCAAGAATAAAGGAAAAAATAGACATCAACTAAACAGGAAGAGAAAGTAAAGGAGACAGATTTTCACTGAGAAGAGATTTGAAGAGAAATGGAAAAAATGCGAGGAAGCCTATCATGCTGACACCCGGCCTGTTCCTCCCTTATACCCAGAACAGTACTAAGAATGTAAGAATAGCATGCTAAGCAAGTCCTCTACCGCTGCTCTACATCCCCAGAACAATGATGGTCTTTAAGGGAGGCAGCAACACAGAGGGTAAATGCCCTGAAGTAAATCCCGTTTGCGCAGCAGCAAGAAGTCAGTATGCCTGGACCTGAGTAGCAGCAAGAGAAGAAGATACGCAGTTAGGGAGAGAGTGCCTTGCCTGATTATG
Organism: Dicrostonyx torquatus; assembly: GCA_028555095.1. Lineage (NCBI taxonomy): Eukaryota > Metazoa > Chordata > Mammalia > Rodentia > Cricetidae > Dicrostonyx > Dicrostonyx torquatus. Next base: position 2,488,302 of record JAQHUG010000216.1, on the reverse strand, counting down.
ACTTCCTGGCCAATGTAAGGGTTTGTTTATTTATTTAGTGAGATTTTTTTTTTCTCCCAAGGCAGGTCTTAGTATATAGCTCTGGCTGTCCTGGAACTCACTATGTAGAGCAGACTGGCCTTGAACTCATAAGAATCCACCAATCTTTTCCTACTCAGTATTGGGATTCAAGGCATATGTCACTACAGCTGATTTAAGGGTTTATTTTTGTTCTGAGGGATATATAAAACGCTGTGGTTCTAAATAGTAGCAATTCTCCACCTAATTTATATTTGAAAATGATCATTTTGACTGTTTTGTTAGCTATAAAACCAGAGAGAGCCTGCAGGATAGATCAGCAGGTAAAGGTGTTTGCTGAGCAAGCCTGAAGACATGAGTTCAATCCTTAGGCAAATATAAAGTGGAAGCAGTGGCCTGATTTCACAGAGTTGTCCTTTGGATTCCACATGTGTGCATGGGCAAAACCAATACTAATGCATTTTGAGAAGACACAATGTCAATGATTTTATCACATCACTATTTAACATGTTTTTGCTACCTACAGAATCATGGTACATCAGACAAATGACAGCAGGTCCCAGTGGAAGGCTGTGCTTTATGTGCTATGTGTCTTAGAGAAGATGAACACCCAATCGGGCATGACAGCAGGTCAGAGATTTGTGATGAGTTATTTACAATATTCATTATAAATGAGAATCAAAAGCAGTTTGCATTCATGTCACATGGACATCAATATACATTCGTGGCCTTAGCTTATCATCATGTCAGAATACAGTCGGAAGGCTACCTCAATGTTGATGATTTTTAAATGTAAGAATAGTCCATTACATTGATGGTATCATGTGCTAACCGGTCTGGTGAGCAGGAATAGCTAACACCACGATGTTTATTACATGTGTGCACTCTAGAGGGTGGGGAGGAAAAGTCTACCACGTTCAAAAGCAGTCCAAATCCACCTTTCTAGGAACTCTATGCTCTTGTACATGCTTGTGCAGTCCTTCCCGAGTGAAGAACAGATTCCATCCCACTGTCAGAAATGACCCCAAATGCGTGGCTGGAATCTGAATGCTGAAGGCATGACAAGCCCCACTTACGGTAATTCACAGATTTCCTTTATCAGGTGACACTGAAGACCACAGTTTAGAAGGAGCTTGGACGAGAAGCAGTACTTCAATGCTTTCAGTGATAATACAAACTGCATTGATGACAGCCCAATAATAAATGGCGAATTTCATGTTTCCAGAGTAGAATAATAAATAAGAATGAAATGTAGGTTTGATGTTAACCTTCAGAAAATGTAGAGTTAAAAAAATTTAAAAAAAGAAAATGTAGAGTTGATATCTATATTTTAATTTCTCTTACACACATATGCAATTGAATCTCTTACATGTCTCCCCTATCCAAGTAGGGTATTCTATTTAGAAAATGGAAAAACAAACTAAATATACAAATAGATAATTGAATGGAAAAATTTAATGTTATGGGTGGAGGTAACAGATGAACACGTCAGAATTCTCTTCCCCACTTGTAGTGCACTGTGTACTGCTAAGTTGCCATATACCATTTAAACTTACTGAGATGCTATCTCTGGAGGCAGGGTAGAGCCTCCCCATTTAGACCCAATTGTGTTTGTCCCAAGGTAACCTCCAAAGCCTGTTATGTGATGATGGGCTGCCCCCTGACCCTAAAACAAGAGGACAGGAAAGGAAGCAAACAACTAAGGGTTCTAAAATGTTCTGTCTTTATACAATAAGAAGGTGAAATATTTCCAGGAGAGACATGAAAATGTCTGCGGTGGGGATGGCGAGCCAGAAGCCCATGCACAGCAAAGCTGCAAAGAACCCTGCACCAGGGACCACCTAAGTCATGAACTCCAACACGACTGGCTACCTCCTAGTCATCTCTGCTGGATGTTTGTAAGCTCCAACTTGATGCTATTAATTCTGTCCTTTTCCTCTCAATCAGACCACTCCAGTCCCTTCTAGCACATGTTGTGAGCATCTGCAGTGATGCTGTTTTTGTGAGCATCTGCAGTGATGCTGCTGTTTTCTTGTCTTTCAGCTGCTCTTTGCTATCTGCTACTTGCTACTTACTCCTTTAAACTCTTTCTTCCATAATGCAATAAACCCACTCACTCGAAACTGCCCATGTGGCTACTGCAGATCACTCTCCCATCCTCAGAGAACATGACCTATGAAGAAGCCTTGCCATGCTCCTGGACTCTAGGAAGAACAAAGAGCAGAATGCGGACACCAGAGGACCATGTGACTGGATCTTTTCCTCAAACCAGGTTACATTATCTGGTATGAAGTGCAGTAATTCACTGAAGAATGGAACTTGTCTATGAGGAGGAGGGGTGTTTGCAGCTACCAAATATTTTTCTTACCCAAATTCAATGCCTGAAGGATGACTTTAGCTGTTGTTAAGGTCAGAGTCACAAGGAGAGGAAGTAGAAACATTTTCCCAAGAAAGAGACTTTGGAAGGAGGCCTTAGAGAAGATGAATTGCTTTTGGCTTGACAGCTACAATAGCAAAAGCTCACTCTACCATCTCACATTTCTAGGTTTTTCTTTAGAAATTATAACCCACTATCATCTACAAGAGTACAGAAAAGGGAGGATGGGTAAATATGGATCACATGCACACAAGAAGACGGACTGTAGCAGATACTGTCAGTGTTGTAAAGAAATCCTTTCTAGCCCCTTTTAAATGTATGTGAGTATATACTTCCATTTCTAACAGTTTACAACTGTGGTTCTCTCCAGGAGCTTGTCGCTGTGGCTTTTGGATCACTTCCCTGCCTTAGAAGAGTGCCAGCATGCACAGAAATCTTCTTGTCTCTGGAACCCTTAATCCAGTAAGTGACCAGTAAAAGACAAAAGCCTTGCTCCCCGACTGCAGAAGAACAAATCTACACATATTTTATATTAGAGTCTGCACATAGGAGCAACGCACATTCTCTTGACTTCTTTTCTCCTGAGCTGCTTCTATAATTCCAGCACTGGTTTCTCCCACTACTACTTGTTCAGAAAGTCACTGCAAAAAATCCTTATCTCAGGGTCTTATTATAGCAACCAGGCTGAAGACTTCTTCCTGTTATACATCTATATGGTATTTTTTAAAAAGTGTGATATGGAAATCCGAAGTTTATGGATGAAATTTTGGCATAAGAGGTCTGAGAGTGAGTGAGCTATAAAGTCATGAGATTCGATGAGCACTCACAGGAGTGGACATACATAAAGAAGTCTTGGGCCATAAGAAGCTTCAGGTTTCTTAAGAGTCCTCATTACCTTTACTAATTCAACTGAATTTATATTCATCCACTCAGCGTCTGTCTCAAGAGGAACCTAGACTGAAGATCTGTGAAAATGCTCCAGGTAGTTCAACTTATTTCTCAATAGTATGCCATCCTTTATTTCATCAATGCACGCAGTTATCCTCTAAAGATATGCTGTCTAAGGGAGTAGCTGATTTATAGATCCCTTGTATTAGCAAACCAAGAAGCATTTCCTAGTAGATCAGAACATTAAACACCTGCTCAGGAATGCAAATGCTTGGCTTGGGTTCCGCTGAAGGCACTTCCGGTATATTTTACACATCGGAAACATTTTCAGCTTGACCTTGCTAGGAAATACTTTGGAATCTTAAAGGTAAGTCTGGCAAAATATGGAGTGATAAAGTTATCCTGAAGTCGAATGAAGCATGAATTTGATCAAAATACAACACTCATTTAAAATGCTGCGATCCACCTTAACACACCGTGCAATGCACATTCTCAAAGGTAGTCGTTGAAAATTGTTTTGACTGCATTATTCATCTTCTTTTATTGTGAAATGAGCTGAGGTATTCATACAAGAGAAATCTTAGAAAATAGTATTTTATAGCTATACAACATTTTCATGATAACCTTATAGAAGATATTTCCGGGAAGAAGCCAAATGAAAAATTTAGATGAGACCTGTCAAGTCAATATAGTCTGGGGAATATACTAAGAAATTATGAAAGCTCACTGAAGTATCATTTTGTTAAGGTAGTCACTTTTGAATTTCTTTTCATAAATGAATTTCATTTTAAGAGCTGCTTTGTGCACAAACCCAAACCAAAGACTTTATTCAGTAGAACAATTTTGTGAGCCTGAATGGAACTAAGTTTCTTTCTCTGTGACAGTTGCTTTTGGGAAGATTTCCTTGTAATGCACATATTGTTGCTAGCGGAATATAATGATCCCCTATCATAGAAAAAGTGAAAGAAACATGGGATTTGTCCAGGTTTTAATCTTTAGAAACTTGCGTGTCACGTGTATGCTAAAAGCAGCAATGAAAACTGATAATGAATTAAAGGCTTCAAAATACGTGTGTGTTATGAAAGTGAAGGTTTCTGTCTTCACGTAGATTTTCCAACAATATCTCCTGTATTGTTTTAAACTCATGTGAATAACCTATATGTCTTGGGTCAACTTTAATATCTCCAAAGCATACTGTCCTCTCTAAGATAAGAAATATTAAGAAAAAATCACGAAAATATTGAGGTAGCATATGTCTATAATCCCAGCACTTACAAGAATGAATCAAGAGATGCAGAGGTCAAGGACAGCCTTGGAAACAGTCTTTATAAAGACTTTATAAAAATAAATAATATAAAACAAGAAAAGGTGCAGTCTAAGAGTCTAATATTGTTAAGACAAACAAAAGCATAGGCTTCCAAGAACGTTGGAATAACCTCAATAATATAATTGTTATTGAACATTCCAGAGGTTTATTCAGAGGTTAATTGTCAGAACAATTTATTCAGAGGCTAAAATTTAAAATCTAATTTTTATGTCCACTAACAACTCGGCATTTGTTATGTACCACACTTAGAATTTTCATATTTACATCAGGAATACCATGGTTATATTGTATGATTCTAAAATGGCTAACATAATATTCACAGTCATCCAAATTCCCTAAGACAGAATAGAGGTTTGAGAACGTTGCTGAACTCTAACTTCATTTCCCATTTTCCAAGCCAAGTGACACCTGTCCAACCAAGCTAAAGAGAACGCACCTATTATTGAATTTGTCTTCATAGTAGCTCCTTGGCTACTTTGTCACCTTCTTTATAATCTGTTTCCTCCCTTCCAAAGTTTTGTACTTACATTTTCTTAAACCTGTTCCCCAACAGCTGCCCAGGTCACACATTGAAGTCCTTGCTTAGATATCACTCTCCTAAGAAACTCCCTCTGAACTATCCTACTGCAATTAAACAAAGACAATCTTTGCTATCCCTCATTCCCTCTGCACTTCTTTGCAGAGCAATGTGTTTGAGATCCCTTTGACCATGTTCACCGTTTGAGATCTAAGGGTCCTCAGGATTGAGAATGCAAACATATCCCAGCTTTGATTTATTACAGTGAAAGATTTAAAAGAAAATAAGCAGAGAAAAATGTACATGGTCTCAGGTTCACAGGAACCAGCGGCAAGCTCCCAACAAAAGCAAAACACAGTTCCCCAAGAAATACTTTATCCCTAAAACAGAGGTGATACTGGCGCCTGTGCAGATTTATCTTTCAGGGAAAGTCACCAGAGACTTCCTGCTCTAGAGTTTTGCCGGGGCTGGTCCTCTGGTCATACATTTGCCTCACGCATGCAGATAGTTCAGGCTCCCTGAGAGAAAGCATGTGCTTACGATAAACCACATGGTTTGCAGTCCAGCCCAGTGAACTGGTGAAATCATGAGTGGGACCGCACACTAACTCTGAAGTCCAAATGTTCAGATGCCAAGAGCAACCAAACCTGCCAGCGGCCTTTTGAATTATCCTGTCTGTTTTGGGCACATGCTGTTGTAGAGTGTATATTTTATATGTGTATAGTGTATATATACACTTCTATACAGAGTATGCACATTGCGTACATTCTATGTGTGTGCACATATATTGTACACGTTTTATGCTCACGTGCACAGTGATATCATAAATTTTCTCTCAATTCTGTCCTTTGAGTTCACTAAAGATCCAGTTACATTTTAATTGCTTCATTGTTTCATCATAGAATGAGAGAAACACACAGTAAGAACTGTTCATTGGAAGGTCTGTTCATTCAGTAAGGAATAAGAAGACCCAGGTAGTGGTACAGCCGACCTAAGGACACAGGGCAAGTTGGGCTCTTCTATTACCACATCCTGAAAGAGTCCTGTATCAATGGATAGAGTTTAGCACAAACTAGAAAAAGGTAAAGGAGACAGCCAGCATGAGTCACACTAATGCTGATCTAAAAACATTTGTTATAGTTTAATAGAAAATATTTAAGATAACAGGACTATGCAGTATTTTCTAATATCTCTCTTAACCTTACCACTATCTAATTTATTCTGGTTTAACTAAAAAAGAGTGCATACATTACAGTCTCAAATTCATTTGTGCAAAGAGAGATGCCTAGGGGATATGATGCTACCATTGAGGCCTAAATCTTGGGAGCTCCGCAGCTAGAGTAGCTGATTCCTACACATGACTTAACTGTTTTCAAGAAACTTACACATACACACACACACACACATACATACACACATACACACACTTACACACACACAAACACACACATACACACACATACACACAGATTTACACACACATACACACACAAACTTACACACACATACACACAGAAACTTACACACACACAAACATACACACACATGTGCACGTGCAAACAGAATATATATATTCTTTCTCTCTTTATAAATAAGGCAGTAAAGAAAATTCAATAACACTTCTTAGCAGGTGCTCTGCTATGCATATTCTTTATGACTCCATTATACTGAGTCTCGTACCCTTGAAAACTACAGTAGTTTTACATAAAATTATCTTGTCAATCTTAAAGGATAAAAGTTTTGTTCCACTTTTAACATTTTCTTCTCTAACACCTGAAAATGAAAGAATTCAAATATTTATAGGTTCTGTCATTTCATACCCACTAGTCTACATGCTCACTGAAGAATTCATCATTTAGTAATTCACAAGAGTAGCAAGGACCCAGTAACGTATTTGTCACTTTTGACTGTCACTCTGACACAAATACAGGGGGAGTTGTATTGAGTTCAGAGATTTAGGTTCATGGAAATCTACCAGGGTTTGGCAGTTGAGACTTTTCTGTGTCACCACTAAGGAAACAGAGAAAAGATTTTCATCCATCTCCAAGCAGAATGTCAGAAATCTTTAAGAAGTTAGAGATGGGAGGGCACATATGGGATTTTATATACTTTCCAAAATAGTTAGTTAAAAGGCTGAAAACTGTAAAGACATCGCACTTGTCAAACAGCCGTCTGGAAAGGATACGCTGGAGCTCCTTGACCGTGACAGTTTGGTGTGGCAACGGAGCTGCCAGTCTCGTGACTAACGGTAACCTGTTCAGAAAGATGCCACTATTTCAGAGCTCTGGGTGAGCTTTCTCCTATGAGACTTGGATGACAGGCATTTAGAAGATGATATGCTAATATAAAACTAAATGAAGGAATCCTTCAGGTGACTAGTTTTGTTGTGGGGAAGTTAATGTCTTAGGGAGTTTAGGTGATTGCCTCAGGAAACAACAGAATTTAACAGAATTTAAGATCCCACCTTCCGAAGTATTCTCAACCAGAAGGGCTCATCCCTTCTCAAATATCTCTGGAGGAACTCTGATTTGAATGTAATTCAAAATGTTTAGTGATGCTCTATCAAATTTTCATTACTGTAACAAATACCAGTGGCAATACTGTTTTCAAGAGAAAAGATTGTCTGGAGTCTAAAATCAATGACTGGGAACGTCCATTGTTTTTAGATTTCTGGTGGGACAGGAACAGGGGGATAAAACCACAGTGATAGAACTGTCTGCTCCAGAAACACCCTTTAAGGTCATTCCCCAAATTGTCTACCTGTCACTCAACTGCACCGTGGTTTTAGTAACTCTCAAAGCATCAACGCACCAACACCTGACTCTGCTTAGTTCTCTCCAGCTACCTTAGCTCTGAGTCCTGCATTACTGTAAGCAAGCATATGAGTGCTTGTGTTCTGGATCAGCTTTCCAAGGATGCTACCCAGGCATCCTAGATACGTGGTTGCGTTGCAACACAGAGGTCCTCCAAACAGAGAAACGAGCAAAAGTGTGTGTTCAAGGTCTGGACGCACCTAGTGTGTGTGCACAGTCATCTATCTCTAAGGCTTGTGCTTAGGAAACCAGCTGAAGAGAACGGCCCTGCAGCTCCCACTTCTCAGGGAGTAACCGTCATTCGCTTCTGGAAACTAAGAAGAAAGCAGAGCTTCTCTAAATGGGAAGCTGGGACTGGCATAAAGCCTAACGTTTGTCACTAATTTCTAAATCCCCCATGAAAAACGCATTGAAAATTGCTAATGCAGAGTGAATGCTGGGAATGTTGAAGGGCCCTGGCCATCTTGTTCCTGCCAGTTTCTTGGAAAATCAGTGTTTCTGTTTTAGAAAATGGCTACCTCCTAAAGTGTTAGTGATCCGGGGACTGGTGGCGTAGAAGAAGCCGCTCATCATTCCTCAGAGTTTGAAACACACACTCCTAAATGCTGAAGTTCACGTGTTTCTGGAGCATCGAAAGCACCAGAATGTGAGTGAAGAAGAGCAGGAACTATCAGAGGTTTCCATGAAAACTCTAAACTATATAGTCCGTTTCAGTCATTTCAAAAACAACAGACCACTGCCGGTGTTCGTAGCTTGATTCCCAGAAGAGGCTCCGGAAGTCTGCATTGGCCTGTTTAGCCGGTCTGTGCCCAGAGACTGCAGAGGCACCCACAACTCCGATTCCACGCCTGGAAGGGCATTTCTGAAGATGAGGAACTGCAGCAAATTCTCGATGTTATCCAGACAAAGCACAGCTTCCGGTCTTAATGTCCACACACTGCTCCCGAGACCGCTCAGAACGGCACCGCATTCCAGCCCGGTCAGCCTCACACAGACGAGCCACAGCAGAAGACGCTTAGGCCACTATTGTAGTGTTTGCTTTATTGAGATAAAATGTCACTCCATGGTTCTCAAACTCATGACAGGTCTCCTGCCTCAGCCTCCCCTGTGCTGGAGGTACAGGTGGGAGCCAACACTCGTGGCTTGGCTTTTGCAGAGGAAAGGTTAAATCATAGTTATCATGATTTCTTGGTGCAGCCTTGAAAGGGCTGTTACGGTCAAGCTTGCTGCAATCAAAATCGGTGAGGTGAAAGATGTGTTGACTATCTTTTACCTTGGTATTTTGGACCCCATGTTATTCTTTGTTCTTGACATTTCAATTTTTGATATAAATATAGTTTGAAGTTTTTTAAACTAAACTGTCATATCAAAAAAGAAAAATGGCAGTATATTATATTTTGCTTCCCAAGCACCATATCTACCCATCACATGGCACCCCATATCTGCCTATCCTGTGAGACCCCATATCTGCCTATCATGTGACACCCCATATCTGCCCATCACATGGCACCCCATATCTGCCCATCACATGGCACCCCATATCTGCCCATCACATGGCACCCCATATCTGCCCATCACATGGCACCCCATATCTGCCCATCACATGGCACCCCATATCTGCCCATCACATGGCACCCCATATCTGCCCATCACATGGCACCCCATATCTGCCCATCACGTGATACCCCATATCTATCCATCACATGGAACCCCATATTAAAGAACAGTTCATGAATTCTTTTCATATTAGTAAAATTTCTAGAATATTTGTAGATTCATAATAACTTTCTGTCTTGAACTTAGAGTAGGCCTATGGAGTATTTTGATTTGTATACATTGATTCTGTACCCAAAATATGGTCAAACTAAAGTTTTTATGAAACTGACTTCTAAAAGTTATCTAGATAAAAATGTATATGTTTCAGTGAGGCTGACACTAGATCCTGACATTTTAAATCCACGGGAACAGTGCCATGATTGAGTGTGTGGAGGGACAAGGAGCCATGGTTCCCAGCACAACGCTGAAAGTAGAAAATCACCTTCTGTATCGACAGCAAAGCAGAAAACAGCATAGCTGATGGCATGAAAGTGTGATGTTTGCAGCAGTAAAAGTATGAAATAGTTGAAATCATTAGCAAATTGTAGTTGAGTGCTTATCATAATAACAATTATAGGCTAAACGTTATCAATATTCATTGAATTCGTGAAACGCAGAAATCAATAAGCAAGAAGACGGAGAGCTTTCACCTACTTTTGATATGTTACTTGATCGACTTGCAGATCGCCCTGGGGACTTTTCATTCTGAAAAATAAAATCAGAAACACTGATTAAAGGAAAGGTGATTAAAGGAAAGGGCAGGCCCATTTTTCATCACCACTGGGAGACTATACAGCATCACGTAGGTTTACGAGTGTCTCAGTGCCCTGACAGATGGACACACAAAGAGCTCATGCAAAATGACTTTTTTCAGATTGCATTTCTCTAGAACACACCAGTACACTGTTAATATATTTCAATTAACTTCAAAGTAGCAATTAAACTAAAAATATTTGTTTACATGAAATTATTCTTTTTACAACATCCCCACTATGTATTCTCGTTGCAAATTAGACAATGGAAGGATAGCCGTTGTTTTGCGAGTTAGACAATGGAAGGATAGCCCGTTGTTTTACTTTTGTTTTAGCAACCAGAAAATTATGAGTAAATTCTAGTTTCCTAAGCAAATAAATACCCAGTGCTAGAAGTGTGGTAGGAACCTTCACCTTGTGCTCTTGAGAAACATGTTTTATTGGTCTTTTCTGTCATTTCCCATGCTTAGAAACACTTGCTCTTTAAAATTTCAAATGTCGTAAGTTATGTCTTAGGATTTAAAACTTAGAAATGTCTTAAAAATCTATACTCTGCTCTTGCCTTTTAAACAATTTGTAGTTTAGAAGAGATGGTGCACCAAAAGTGCTTTCGAAGGGCATTTTTTATACCATAAAATTTTAAAGTAAAAAGTGACCCTAAGGAGTTCAGCCTCCTAGTATGAAGGCAGGAGATCCTTTCCCAGGGAACTAAAGACATAGGGTCTAAGTCAGGGCTGATGCTGAACTTCTGACTGTTGTCTCTTTGCTATTTCTATTTTTCTAATTACCTGTCGGAGGATAACTGAGGAGAAAACCAGAGCTTGCAGACATGCATGTGCACACAGTACTCAACTTAATGCTGTCTCAGGGCCTCACAGCATCTGCGTTACCCACAGAAGAACAGACCAACCAAAAGTTCTGCATAGATGGGGGAGGAGCTTTCCAGGCCTCAACACGTATGAATTTGGCAGCTGATTGTTACAGGAGGAAGGAGAATCATTCTATTTGAGGTTATGGCCACTGGTAGGCTTTCTGGCACCAGTGATGGCCCCTGAAATTTCCTATAAAGACTTGTGGTGGCAGATGTGCTGTGGTGGAGAAACAGGCTATAGGCACTGCAAACTGTTGCTGTGTGCTACACAGATGATGTGACATCGATCTCCTGTAGGCACTGATGTCACCGAGGGGCATGTTATCACAGACTGAGACAAGTCACGAAGATGTGATTAGTCACACCTAATGACAGCCTGGGATCCAGCCTGAGATGAATGTGCTTGCTGCCACATTAGCTGCCTGTGTTTCCCTGATTAGCTCTTCTGGTGATGGAGAATGGCACTTTGCTCCCGACAGCTCAAGTCTTCTCCCAGACACTAGTTAACAAAAATCAATCCATCTTCCTCTCTCAATGAAATTCAGAGTTTTGACACATTATTGTGTGAAACAGAGGAAAACAAAACCTACAAAATAATAGGTTTGGGGGAATGCTCGTAGTAGTGATAGTGGTTATTTTGCTTGCCCATTTTCCATTTGAGAGTGTCGTTAAGGAGTGGAAAATGTACTGATGCACCATGAACCAAGAAGAATTGAAAATGTAATGTAACATGTGTCCTTAACTGTTCAAACTAAATAAGCCTTGGTGCTAGTTTGAAATAAAGCAGAGAGGGTCAATTCAGTTTTCAATGGAGAGCAGATCACCATAGGGATATGTATTTACGCTGTGTCAATAGCCTCCGCTCAAGGAAAGGAGGCATCCAGCTGATCGTTTTGTACCTCAGAGAGCTGTATAATATAAAGTCTACCGTCCCTATTTTTTCTGAGCATAAGTTCAGGCACTGAAAGAAGGAAGTGAGCTTAGGGAAAGGTTAACATTTTTTCATGGTTGAGTTCTCTAGTGTTCTGTGCCAGATCATGGAAAAGGCAAGCGCATCAGGGAAGTGAATGGACAAGGCACCATGGAGGGTATTACTCCCGTGTTGGCAGTGACCTAAAGGGAGAGAATGCCATGCCATCAGATGTATGCTGGTATACTGGCGCTAGTCTGAGTGGATGTTTGACACTGGTGGATGTGAATTTCATTGTTATAAAATGGGGAAGATGATACCTTCAGGATTGTTACAAGAATAAAATAATATATGAAATCAAACATTTTTTCATATTACAACCTTATGACATGTCTGTTGTTCACAGGTGGAAGAAATACCCAGAAGAGTTCCCACCAATTTATGGTGGCCATGAAGATTATAGGAATCACAATGTTCCCCCACCAGCATCTTGGTTTCTCTGTCTTTTAATGCTTGGATGGATTATGTAAATTTTAAGAAATACAGACAACTGGATAGCCAATAAGTATGTCCTTCCCTGGGAAAGACTATTTCTCCCACGCTTAGTATTCCCAGTTGTCTGTGATTCTTTGATAGAATTTATACTTCACAGGCTTCCCCCATCCAGTTTACCATGTCTGTTCTTGTTCAGTCCATGTTTATGTGGTCATGCTCATGAGAGTTTAGGGGGGTAGCTTCTGGCCTCGCTGGGAGGCACAATCTTACAGCAAAGTCCCCGCTTCTCTGACTCTTCCAATCTTTCTGCCCCCCTTCTGCAATATTGACTGACCAAATGAATACCTCTAAAATGTACATATGGTAGCATTATACAGACGGGTAAGGCTATATTTATGAATATATGTGTATATAAATATATACATGGAACAATAGTTAATGAAAAGAGCATGAATTTGAAAGAGAACAAGGAGAGGTGTATGGCAAGGTTTGGAGGCTGGAAAATGAAGGGATAAATGATGTACTTATAATCTCAAAAATAAAAGAAAAAAGTGAAATTTTATTTACCCAACGTGGTAAGGGATATTGGTTTCTTGTTTTGGAATGAAAGCACCAGAGGAACTTTTTTCCCCTGAAAAACTTCCAGAGCAATCTCTCCAGTTTGTTGCCAATTAACTGGGTGGCTTGTTCCATTACTGTTGAATGACATATTCTGATTTGTGGATTAGCCAATACAGTTGTCATTCCTCACTCCGATCACATTAGGTACTTTGTGTTAGATCAAAGAAAAATCATGCCAACTCATCTCACTGCCAATCAACTTACAGTGACTTGGAGCCTACAACAGTTTCTGTCTAGTTTATATGAAAAGTGTAGGATCACTGAAGAGTAATGTTGGGTCTTAATATCATCTCCAGCTCACAGAGAAAAACTCAGTTTCAAAGTCTTATTTTTAAGATTTTCAAAAAGTATCTAATTTTAGTTGGTCATGAATATATCTGATATTATTAGTTTTGTCATTACTATACTAAAGTTTCTTTCAAACTCAATCTTGCTAAGTATGGTAGGATTATATATGACGCATGTGTGTGTTCATCTAAGTGTGTACGTGTCGAAGACAGAAGGGGAGTTTGGTGTCTTCTCTGCAGCTCTTCACCTTCTTTGAGACGGTTCCCCTCATGGAATCTGGGACTTGCTGTTTCAGCTACAGCTGAAACCACTGGGATCTGCCTGTCTCTGTCTCCATCCCCAGTGATGGAATTACAGTTAGGTAGCAACAGGCCCAAATTTTTAAAGATAAAATTTATTTATTCTATGTGTTTTTCACATCATATACTTTTGATCCCATCCATTACCTGTCCCATTGCTTCTGTAAAAATAGGGAAGGAATTAAGAATTTTGTCATGAAAGCTGCAATGTGACTCAACAAGTCACAGCATATAACCTTTAGTTCATACATGTCTGTTTGCAAGTGTGAGTCATTGGTCTGGTTCGAGGCCTCTGGTCTCCAGTACACTTTAGATGCTAGGCCTCCACGAGGACTCTTCCTGGATATTCCACTGGTGCCCTGTGTTATGTAGCTTTGGTAGGTCAGGTCCCTTCACATGCTCCAGCAGATCATAGATGGAGTGGATGTTGGGGCAGGCTGAGTCATAACCCTGGGTCTGGGCCTGGGCAGATAAAAGGTCAGTCTGCAAGATGGGAAATTGGGACATCTCTCCCATGCTCACAATTTCAGGGCTAGCTCACCTCCATCTGAGCTAACCATGCTGACTCTATTGTGCTGTCCTGGTGAGGTTCAGGGCCTGTTATCCTGTGTTGTAACTGGTGGAGGGCAGGGATGGCTGTCCCACTCTTGTGACCACAGAGCCATCTCTCCCACCTGCCTCTGACATTGATGGGTGGAGGGGAACTTCTCCCCTGCCCCTGTTGCCACAAGACAGATGGGTTATAGGGACAGCTAGCTTAGGTCCAAGTTTTTAAGTGAGTGCTAGCAATCCAAACTCAGGCCTTCATGTTTGTACAAGTGCTTTACCCACCGTACTATATATGGGAAAAGGTCAGAGAGGAAACTTTAGAAATTTTGTTTAAAATGTACGTTAGTGCTCATGAGATGGTTCAAAGGGTAAAGGTGCTTCTCACCAAGGCTGAAAATCTGAGTTTGCTCCCTGGAACCCACATGGTAGGAGAGAAGTTAAACCCACAAATTGTTTTCTGACCTCCATATATACATGCCATGGCAACATTAGCAAGTACCCCAACACACACACAGACACACACAGACACAGACACACACAGACACATACAAACACACACAGACACACACACAAACACACACAGACACACACAGACACAGACACACACAGACACATACAAACACATACAGACACACACAGACACATACAAACACACACAGACACATACAAACACACACAGACACACACACAAACACACACAGACACACACAGACACATACAAACACACACAGACACATACAAACACACACAGACACA
>JAQHUG010000216.1:2430826-2452465 GCA_028555095.1 Dicrostonyx torquatus | reverse complement strand
TGAGTAAATTGGGAGCATGGGGACCTTGGAGGAGAGTTGAAGGAGGGAGGGTAGAAGCAGGGAGGGGAGCAGAGAAAAATGTGGAGCTCAATAAAAATCAATTTAAAATGTTTTAAGGAATGTTCTCTGTGACAGGGTGTGAGCTCCCAGAGACAACAGTCCTCACAAATGCTAATCAGAACATTTGTGTGGTCTGTCCAGAACTTCTGATGCATAAAAATATTTCTCTGTCATAACACAAATATCATCTGGAGTAAATGATAAGAAAACATCAGCTAAGCTAAGAAACTTGGAGGGTGCTTTAAGGTATAACTTATTTCAAACATGAATCCCTCAAGTTCTCCAGCTTCGTTACTAACATCTGCATCCTTTCTATCAAGACAGTAGTGCCTCTGAAAAACCATGAGTGTAAAAGGGAAAAAGGAATTCTCATCTCCATAGCTCACAGATCTGGCTGTTCCTTTTGTCAGGCTCATGTCTGCTGAGTTGGCCACACAGCTGGGCAATGGAAGAAGATGTTGGTCATAGAACTGCTCAAGAAATTGAACACCCACAAAGAAATACTATGCCAAATATAATTTCATAATATTTTAGTTTTCATTTGTTTTCTTTCTTTTTGTGTTTTATTTTTTGGATAGAACTGGAGGCCTCCCATATACCAGGCAAGGCCTCTATCTGCAAAGATATTCAAGTCTGGTTTTCATCGTTATAATCTATAAGGTTTATATTTATAAAAAATATATCTCCAAATCTCTGAGTAACTTCACATGTTTTGTATTGGAAAGTGAAAGGATGCTCGGTTCTCACTCCATGTGATGTATTAGTGTCCTCTCATAGAATCACCACTCATGTAGTTTCTAGTCCACTGCTGTGCAAGGACAGCTGGACAAATCCGGAAATGTAGCGACTTCAATGTCATTGTTAGAGAAGCTATTCACAAACTGAGCAGGATGATCGTTACATATGAGAAAACCCAATCTGGTGGAAAGGACACGGCCATGCTTGACATTTATATCAGGGAGACTGGAGCAATCGCATTCCGTGGTAAGAGTGGTAGAACAATGATCTCAAATTTCAAAGGCGCCCTGTGTCTTTAATGAAAGAAAGAAACACTAAAATGTCACGAACTCAAAATTTCCTTCCTTTAAAAAGTTTTAAAGAACACTATTCAGAATTTAACAGCTAAAATAGCATAAAAGATAATCATCTGAAATTTGTTAACGTGACATTCAGAATAAAATCTCAGGAGGGAACACTTTTCTCCCAGGAAATATTTCAACTGTATTTAATTACTTAAACTTCTTTTATGTGTCAATTTCCAGAGATAATCTTATTGAATAATTTCTTCTTAAAATTAAGGCACGTTTCCTTTAAGGAATGGCAACAAGAAGTGACCTAGAGCCTCAGAAGATACTATATGGTAAATTTCTTTTCTAGCATGAACCTTACAATGGAGTGTAATTTTCTCTGACATGGCATTCCACACGGAAGCCTGAACACTGAGTAATAGTTAAAAAACAAAACGAAAAAAATAAAAACCTTGTAGTTTACTTTTTCTTGTCACACCCACTTTCCTGTCATGTACTAATATGCAAATATACAATGTAAATATGTAATGTACTAATATGTCAATTATGCTTCTCTACAGAGAGACTGCAGACTGAACTCTTTTAAAATGAGACTTGTCGATGACTACATCCAGCTGGGAGAATACAAACCATGAGAGCTCTTGATAAGGACAGATGGCCTTGTAAAACCCGCCAGCCTCTGCCTATTACCTCTTAGCCCTCATGAACTTCCCAGGCTCTCACCTAAATGCCCTCAGTGCAGAGACGACATATCCATCAGCGGACAGTATGATCCCAGCACAGGTCCTGTTTCATATCATCCTTTCAAGCCATACAATTGTCAAAGACTGAAGGCAGTCAGAGTTTAGTTACTAGGCAAAAACAGCTTCTCTGAGCCAAGTACAAGATGCAAAATTTATGAGTCAGAGAGAAGAGGTTTTACCTTTAGTGAATCTGTAGCCAGCAAATCAGTACCATGGTGATGTTTCATGCTC
Source organism: Dicrostonyx torquatus (assembly GCA_028555095.1). Taxonomy (NCBI): domain Eukaryota; kingdom Metazoa; phylum Chordata; class Mammalia; order Rodentia; family Cricetidae; genus Dicrostonyx; species Dicrostonyx torquatus. The sequence goes on along the minus strand of JAQHUG010000216.1, from coordinate 2,450,403 downwards.
CGCTTTACCTGGGTAAAATCCAGGTAGATTTATTGTAATTATATTATAAAAATGGAGAGAAAACCAAGTTTAGAGGCTACAGATCAAATATAATGGCCAATAAGGATACCTGCGCTTGGTGGCAGGGAGACACTGTTCCTCTCTTTCAAGCATCCTTAAAAAGATGTCCTTAACCTCACTTAAGGTGACCTCCAAGACAGGAAAACAAGGGACTAGGATTTGGACAAATTCCCTGGCAGTCAAGCAGATAGAAAAAGGACATGACTAGGTGATGACGATGGTAAATGGTGATAGATCCCAAATGGCTGGCTTCTTCCTCACCTTGCTGAACTAAGACCAAGTCTGCTATCTTAAAACAAAGCACTAGGACCCCTGCTTGACAACTGGTTCCGCAAGTTCCTGGTCAGACCAGGGCTTGTTCATCCCAACCTTGTGGACCTATGAACCTCCCTGACTTTTAAAAACTGTCCAAGCTCTAAAAAGAGCTTCTCAAAGGTCATTAAAACCTCCAGTCTTCAATGAGGGACCAGGATTCCACTTTCTCAACCTACCTCTGCTTTGTGTAGTCTTTTTCTCTGTGCATTTGTCTGAATTTCCTCATCCTTGAAAAAAATAAATCCCTTCTTTATTAGTTGAGAAAGGACAAAAGAAAAATGAAAGTGTGGGTTGCAAACAGAGCTTCTGTTACCAAGTTGTTCAGAAAGCTAAGATTCATGGAGACCCGCGGTCCAGCACAATTCTACTCTAAAATCCCCCATTTCAGCGGGGGTAAGAAGAGGTTAATAGAGGACTGAAAAACTCCAGTGTGGGCGCTTCACAAAAAGTTGTTCATGTTTTTACTCACAAGCTATGATGGATACACGGTGACAGCCAGAGAAACTATTTCTGTGTTATCTACTACAATGAAGAGCCCTTCCCATTGAGACAAAACAGCATCAGTCAGTGTGGGCCTCTCCTCCCTTCCACTCATCTTGCAGACTGATCTAAAGCTGTCTTCCGCTCTCACTGTCTTTGCTATGTGGCTGTGCTGTCTACTCAATCTTCCTAAGGCAGAGTATGACAGAATAAGTTCTTCATTAAGGAGAATTACGTAGAAGGTAGAAATTTGAACCTTATCCCAGTACCTATAGTATTGTTTGGCTTACGATTGTATAGTTTACTTGCTTAAGAATGCTAATTGTGTTTGTGTCTGTGTATGTGTGTCTTTGCATGTCTTTGTATGAGTACAGAGTAGAGTAGGAAAGAATGTGAGTGTGAGGCACAGAACACTGTAATATGTTTCCCATCAATACTGCTCTTTCCTTGTCCCTCAAGAGAAAGCCCAAATCCTCATTAATTTATTGATTATTCAGTGAGTCTCAAAGGAACTTAAAGATCTATTTTAGTCAGTCCCTGAAAGGGAATTATGTTGGCTACTTGGCTGAATTTACCAACCCTTGCAGATTGGTTTGCTTCCTATGGCTGGAGGAGGTGATGGATTTCCCCAGGAGACAGAGGCATATTTAAACCCTAAGTGTGATATATTGTATGGTGTGATATAGATAAGTTAAATTTTTGACTTAGTTATGCTAAGGATTTAGAAAGTTTTGACGTAAAATTTCTACATATCTGTTTTACTAATGTAAATTAGTATTAATTTGGTAAACTTTTTCTCATGAATAAAATTAGCAAATTTAACATCACAGTATGCAAGCAACCTGCTCAGTGTAACACAGTTGGCAATGATTTTTTTTTTTTTACTTTGAGTGATGTAGATGTTTTTGAGATGCAACTGTGCCTCATGAGAGTTGTGTCCTTCAGCAGTGTGGGCGAGGAGAGCATCCCTTCTTATGACCGTATGTACTGATCCTTTGGTCTCTGATGTCTCCAGCTAAACTGAAAGGCATGGTAGTCACTCTAGATGAAACAAATAATATTTTTCTTAAAAATATTTTATTTTGTAGTAAAATATATGTAACAAAGCTGTCATTACAACAATTTTTAAGCTCTTCCCTGGCATTCTTTCTTCAACTGTACCATATTGTACAAACTTTATCCATCTATTTAATTTACTTCTTTCGTGTTTTCATTTTTTATTTATATATTTTACAACATGCATAGTAGATGGGTATAGTAGTGCGTGCAGTTTTAACTTTTTTAAGGAAAGGCCCAATTAAGGTTGCACTCACAGGCTTTTATGAATACGGACCACTGGTTTAGAAAGACTGTTATGAGCATGGACCGAATCTTCCTCCTCAACTGTGTTCCCAGCTTGTACGCACTCTCTCCTCATGCCTCTTGCTCAAGCTTGCAATGCTCACTGAAGTCAGACAGGAATGGCAGTCAATTGACCAGTACCAAAAGGAATTACCTTTCTGTGGCAGAGAGATTAGGAACTGTCACCTTACATATGAAAACCTGGGACAAAGAGGACAAGCACTCCCACACCACTTGAATACACCCATCCCCGCATCCCACATAAACTGCTGCACTTGCTTCCGAAGGCCACAGGAGAATGGCAAGCAGTGCCCTATGGGAAGAGGATTTTGGCAGCTTATGTGGAAGGCTCATCTCAGCTCACTCCACACAAGGTTCTCTTATATTCCACTCTAACCTCCAAAACTCCCATCTTAAAATAAGTCTGTTCCCAGCAAGGGACAAGTAATTTACTGACACTGATGCAGTTGTCACAGGCCAGGGAAGAAACGCAGTCACAGGCTCACAGCCATCTCTCACCTAAGCTTTCCTTCTTCTTCTGTATCTAAGAGGAGGTACTGGAAGAAGTTGTGGGAGGTGAGGTGTGAGTTGGAGCCTGGAATGTTCTGTGGCAGACAGGCAGGTAACCCACAACTCTCAAACATCACTCAAAAGCACAGCTCTTGGAAGATACATAAAAGTATCAATTCTGATTTTCTGATCTAAGATGGCATCTAAAATAAGTTAATCTAAGACATTTTCTAGTTGACTTTTTCAGAAACTAGATGTGAGTTGGTTTTTGTGCATATGGCACAAAATATCATTTTAATACTGACAAAACTATATTGGTTTGAATTTTCATGATTGAAATTATAAAATTGATGTATTATAAATAAACTTTCTGGTTGTAACAAGAACTTGACATTATGAAGTGAAGTTAAAATAAAAAAATGAGTGCATTTGAGGATGGAGAGAGGGCTCTTTGGGTAAGAATCTTGCTTCATAAACAAAAAGACCTCAGTTTTGGCCTCAATACCAATGTGAAAAGCTGGACTGGACATGGCCATACACACACACATACACATACCAGTGACCCTAGTGCTGTGGAAAGAGACAGGAGAATTGCTAGAGTTTATTAATTCCCTGCCTACCTTGAGATTCAGTGAAAAAAATCTGTCAAGGGAATGAGGTAGAGAATTATAGACATTGACATCCAGCATTCCAACATGACATTCACATGTATGCACAATTACACTCATCTGTACATATGTATGTATATCACACATACAAACACATGTATTTACAAAGGAAGAGCTTTATATTTTAGCAATTAATTTAAATTAAACATTTTTGACCCACCAGATGAACCCTCAATTAATTATAATTATGTTTAAGTATAAACACATTTACTTCTTATGTCCCACTCCATAACACTACATAACTCTGACATTAATTCACACATTGCTGACTTTAGTAGCTGTCTTTCTGTGTTTTATGGAAAATATGAGCAGTGGTAGATGTGGAACCCAGCGCTGGAGTGAGAGTAGGATTTTGCCTTAAGAAAAAGGGATTGACTCCATTTATTATCCAGAAGCAGAAATTATTGGGACTTATTTAGAATTTAACATGTTCTTCCCAGACATGCTAAAAAAGAAGCTGGGTTTAGAGTAGTGGAGGATTCGGTAGAGTGAGCAGGATCCATCAGAGCCGACTGGGGGCCTCGCATCTATGAACATTTTGCCCAGGTGAATCTAGAAACGTCTCAGATCCTCACAGAATGCTGTGCTGTCTTCTCTGTCCCCTTCTAACTTCTCTAACCTGGACCTTGGTAATCAGGATCATCGCTGATGTTTTCTCTCCTTTGTGGAAAGAGACAGGGGCTCATTTCTTGCTTTGTGGTGAAGCTGAGTGGAGAGGATGTGAGTCCCATATTGAGGCACATGTCCTCTCTCCATGTCTTTCTAGTCACTATGCTCCACTACCTTATCATCCAACTGTCATTTTAGTGACGTCTTTGGGGTCATTAATGTAAACATTAGCTCCGTGGGAAACCTTCAGGAGGCATTCTCATTTTTTCCATTATTTCTGGTGAGCAACTGCACTACACTAAGAGAAACAGATGGAAAAAAAACTTGGATTGGATATCTCAGCTAGTAAAAATTCAGGACTAATAAAGTCAGGGTCAGAACATTGTTCCCTATGGTAATCAGGGAACAATTACAATGGAAAAGAAAATTTTCAGAGGCAACAATTAAAGCCACACCTTGGTCAATGACCTCTGTCATCATGAGACCCAGGTGAGAAGGAGAGTAATGATAAACCTGCCCATCAACTAACTCATTAGTCTAAATGATTAGTTAATACCTGTGGGTTCCCCTGACATTCCTGGGAAGAGAGGGGATATACAAGGAGAAATAGGGTTGGGGGCTCTCTCATCTGTGTTAGTAAGAGTGCAAAACTGCAAGGCATGTGGAGTGTTACCCACTGAAGGAGAAGCTCTGGAAATCCTCCATGCTATTATTGCTGTCATTCCTCAGTATTCCTCAGAATAAAAGGAAAACATCCATATAAGACAGTGGTGTGATAGTAGCCACATCTCACTCATGAGCAGGGTTGCTGACAGGGTCAGCTCCAGTTCAAGTGGGACTTGGAGAAGATGAAATCTCAGCTTTGTACAAAAGAAAGATGCTAATGATGTGCGCAAAGGTAGCATCTTTCTGTGCAGAAACAGGTAGATTATGTATAGTTTTATCTTATTTTAACAGGGTTTTACTATGCAGCCCTGGATTGTCTGGTATCTTCTCTGTGGACCAGGGTAGCTTTAAGTCACAGAGATCTACCTGACTCTGCTTCCTGAGTGTTGGCACTAAATGCATGTGTCACCATTTCCTTCCTAACTACAGGTTTTTAAATGAAGAAGTGATGTCAAAGAACGTAGCAGTTTGGATCAATGTTAGATCCTTCGTTTGCAGAATCAGATGGGTTGAGTCAACTGCCTGACCTCATATGACAGAATCATCTATTCTGGGAAGATTAGTCAGAAGGGTGGGTGGGACCATTTTCTCACTCAAGCTTTCCTAGTTAGGCATCTATTTTGTTTATATTTAGTAGTACTTCCCTTGATACAGTTTTAATGTGAAGACTAGCTTCATTAGCTGGGCGCCATGGTGATAAATACTACATTCATGTGGTTTTAAAGTATAATTCTTTTCATAACTATTTACATTCATATCACAAATGCATCTAGGCAGTTAAGCATTCTTGATGCAAACAGGCATTACATTACAGACAGTCTAACACTTTAACTCAAAGTTAAAAAGAAGAAAGACATAGTATAAGAAATACTTGCTTTCTGTATCCATCTATTGCTATTTTATATGTGGTTTAAAAAGTTTATTTGCTCAGATATTACCTTCTTAAGTTTGGGGAATGAGAGATGTGTTTTAAATAATATCCTTTACTCATTTAAAAAAACATTAGCAAAAAGATGATAGAGGTGGTCCAGAAACTATAATCTGGAGGAAGCAACATTGAAGTAAACTCTGAGCTGATATTCAGCATAAAACATCCACCAGTGGTTCCAAACCAAAAGTGTGAAACTGTCTCATGCAGCTCCATTGCTTCAGGAACTGCCTGCTTTATTATCCATTACCAGACTCTCACATACAGGCCACAGAGAATCAGATGGAAATCTCTACTGAGTTGGGAAAAGAATCTCAGTGAGGCATTGTCTATATTGGTGTGGGATAATTGTCTGTATTCTGTCAATCATATTTTAAATAAATGCTGATTGGCCAGGCAGGAAGTATAGGCGGGTCAACCAGACAGGAAGTAGAGGCAGGGTGAGGAGAACAAGAGAATGATAGGAAAGAAGAAGCCCATTTCCCCAGTCCTGTGCAGACCCCTGAAGAAGCAGGATGTGACCTGCCCAGCTGAAAAAGGTACCGAGCCATATGGCTAACATAGATAAGAATAATGGGCTATATAAGTTATAATAGCTAATATGAAGCCTGAGCTAATGGGCCAATCAGTTTATAACCTAATGCAGACTCTCTGTATGATTTTTCTCTGGGACTAAATGGCTGGGGAATCAAGCAGGACAGAAACCCCCACAAGCAAGCCCTAAGATTACAGAATGATGCCCAACGTGGGGCTCTGTAACACTATATATACAGTACATAGTACTTCTGTGAACTTATGTGAGACCATCCAACTCACTATGGGCAGCACCATTCTCTGGATTTAGGACCTGATTTGTTTAAGAATGGAGAAAGTGGACTGAGTACTGGCATACATGTATTAATTCATTTTCCTCTGTCCTGGAGTGCATGTGTGATGTAACTAGCTAACTCAAATTCTTTCTGCCTTGACTTTGTCAAATTCTATAATCTAAGTCACTTTGTTGTCTAAGTAGATTTACTATGTCAACAAAGATAGGAAGACTAGCATCATATTTTACAGGAAAACACTAAACAAGTCGGGGAAACTAGCAAACTAAGAAGGGATTTTAGTAGTGGAAGCTTCAGAGATGGCTCCATGGCTAAAGGGGCTGTAGCGCAAGGGTGAGGGCTGCAGCAGCCACATAAAATTCCAAAGGGCCTGCTCACCTTGCGATAGTAAGCTAGCTTGACTAGTTGAATTGGTGAGATTCAGTGAGGGACCCTGGCTCAGCAAATAAACAATCAAAGCACTGAACATCAACCTCTGGCTTACACTTGCATACCCACACATATAAACACACACATATGCACACGGCACCCACACAGATGCATATGAGAAAAGTATAGTAGATGATCAAAAATGTGTATTGGTATGTGAATTTTATACCACAACTTTGTCTTTCAGCTGTGTGATAACAAATCATGGCTTTAACTTCAATTTTGAGTAAGTGTACATAATCAATCATCTTTAGTAAGAAGCACTTCAAAGATAATTGTTCCATAAAACATCAATCTAAACTTGGAAACTGACCCTTACTTTCAAATCAATTTCCATTTTGTGAGGAGGAGCAGGTGCCAGAGAAGTTTTCAAAGTGACTGTACTTATGCTCACTCCTGGTGAACGGTGATTGATTTATCAGTGTGTGTATTTTTTTTTAATCAAGACAAGAGGACTCCGAGGACCTACTGCATGACTTTTCTCAGTATTTTATTTGTATGATCAAGCCAAAGTATTTTTTTCCCTGGAGGAAAACCTTGGGATGGAATTTTTTTATATTTTATCTTCATATATAAAGTAGAAAGAGTTACAAGTCCATATATTCCATAAATTACACAGAGACATTAAATGCTATTTATCCAACTGTGATTGCTTTGATTGTGACATCTACTTTCTCCAGTTTCTCTCCCGTATGGGATGAGAAGCAGTTGAACTAGATCTGCATCATAGCATCAAGTGAAAATTTGTTTTTATTGAAGTTCTCTAATGCTCAGCTGACTTGTCTTCCAAATGGGGAAGAGCTGGATTTGCTGATGACTATTTATATGAAAATCAAATGAACAAGATTGAGTAAATTAATACCTTTGTGAATCAGGAAGAAATATTTTAGAGAATTTTCCTTGATTGTATCTGTTTGTACCACAGACAAAAGAAAAGACAAAGTGTCCTATATCTTTTATGAATTTTAAATGGAATAATTATTCTTGTGTGCATGGGCTTACCCTTTTATGCATACAGATAACTTCAAAGGGTTGAGAAATGCCACAAAAGTTCAGGAAATTGAAGATAAAGTTAACTAGAAAATATAGCATTAAATTGAATTTTATAACTGGAGTAGAGTAAGTAATATATTATGAAAAATTTTCCTTAATTTTCTATACTCTCTGTCTTATAAAGAGATAAAAATTTTGCTCTGAGCTCTCACAGGATCAAAGCAGAAAGAAGTCACCTATGAAGTTCAGCTTATGTACCAATCCTTTATCAGGAACGAAGAATAATATTTAGTTCCAGTGTTGCCCACCTTACAATTCACAGATGCATTGTGGCCAACAAAGACACAAAAACAGACAGAAAATTTCTTCATGGAATAAGATTCTGGCACAACATCATATATACATTCTGGTTGTCAGGTCGATGCTGTTGCTTCTTGGTGGGAAGCTCTCCCTAGCTCAATACCATAATTACATCCTTTCTCACCCTTTCCTCCAGATGAACAACATGTAATCATCATTTATATTCCCTAACTACTCTCCATCTCAGTGACCATGGGAAAACTCCCAGGGGTGAGCCACTTCAAAGCAAAAGGAGCCTCCAAATGGAAGACGCTGTCTTTTTTCCTCAAGTAATTCAGAAGCAATTTCACCTTAGAAAATACGTGCTGACACGAAGCAGGGCTTGTTTGGTAATATCCCCCCTCATTTGATAAACAGATTATTTTTAAAGGCTGTTTACACTTTGCAAGAAAACTGAAAGTAAGGATCAGATTTCTCATCTACTTCTTGGCCACATGTTTATATCTTCCTCATTGTCACCAGCCCCCATCAAAGTAGAGCATTTGTTATAGTCAATGACCCTACATTGACATATTGATGTTACCTGAAGAGCAACCATAACTCATTTTGTTATAGTCCTTATATCTTTGAACTAATGTCTCATAATCCGTATCTTCCATTGTACATTCACCCAGGATTGCTTTCTCTCTTAAAATCCCTCTGTGCCTTAACTCACCTTCCTTTGTCTCTAGCCCTTGGAAAGCAAAGACTTTACACTGTTTTATGAAGACAATGTTACTTTTCCTGGATGCCATTAAGTCAACTCAAGTGTATATAGAGCTTCTTGGGCAAGTTTCTTTTATTTAATAATATGTTTCATATGTATTTTACGCTCTGTCATATATTTTCTTGGATCCATTGCTTAGTTCTAGTACAGGGCAGCATTTCACTTATATAGGTGTATAATAGTTTGTTTGCCCATTTATGTGTCGAAGGATGTCAAGTTTTAGAAATTAAGAATAAAGCAAATATACAATCATCAGTGTGTGGGTTTTCCTGTAGACATAGGTGCTCCGCTCATGTGGGTAAATAATTAGAAGCCCAATTTCTGGATGGTGTTAGCTGTTAGGCTTAGATGCAGCCGACTGCTGACCTGTCTTCTATAATGTCTGTCAAGTTTTCACACTCATCCACATGAGTCATTATTCCCTTTGCTCATATCATTGGGTTTTGTTTTCCCATTTTCCTTTATGATTTTTTAAAAACACAGTAATTATATATTAGATATAATGATTTCCCTGAAGCTCTGTTTCGTTATAAGCATGGGCAAAGGTGTTTCCCACATACATTGTGCTACTTAGAAGATGGCCAAAACACTTAGAAGTCTTCATCAGCACCCTCATCCTTGCGCACCAGGAGAGGAACAACTTGAAAAATAGAGATTCCTTCCACAGAGGTTGAAAAGCAAGTTAAAAAGTCTTAGTCCAGATGTAAAGCCATGGAAACTGGCTTTTGTTCCTGGGAACTTTTACAAAGTATGGGTGAACTAGATCACTCCTTTCTAACACCACATTTCACTGGGGTAAAAGGAGCAAAGTTCATCGCCTGTCATTAGTGCTGTCTAATTGGAGACAAAAGTATAATCGGAGGCAGTAAAGGATTGTGCTGCCAGTGTTATGAGAAAAAGGAAATATTTCATATCCTTTAGGGGACTATAAAGAAAATTGTCTTTCACAAGGCTGACACTTAGGAGAGGGAAAGTACTCTCCCCTAAGAATCTATACCAGTAGTGAGCCTGCATCCACATCAACTAGCTGGATTAAAATGCTCCAAGTTGAGAATTTATTTTAAAGTGATCCCCAGCTGGTAGTGCCCTCAAGATACTGTCAGAAACAAATAAGAATTGTTTCCGATGGAATCTTCTTTTAGGCTTCAAAACAATCCCCACAGGTAAAGTTCCAAGATATAAAAACTCAGAAGCAAACAAAGCACTATAGGAGAGCCAGCATATAAACTCCAGCTAGAAATTGGCTTGCAAAGGCTCTGAATTCTGACACTGTAAAGTAAGCCAGATGTTCAATGTGTTTAATAAGATTAATGAAGGCATTGGATATAGCATCCAAGAAAGCGAAAGGCCTAGAATTATCAAGACATTTCTAAGAACAAAAGGATACAATTGAACACCTTAGTACTAAAACAACACAATGCAATGATACTTGAAATTCCAAGTTGAGGATACAAATTTAATGATTTTTTTTATGTTTTGACAAGGTAATTAATGAGCTGGAAGATGTAAAGTTGAAGATTCTACATAGACTACTGGCAACAGCAGACAACAAAACCCAGATATTTAGAGAAATGAGTTAATGGATAAGAAGATTTACTGAGTTTTTAATCATAGGAGATCATGTTTGACTCTTCCCATTGTTTCTGCTGTCCAAAGATACTTCAGAATCAGATTTTTAATTGGTACAAACAGAATGCAAGCATTATTCCTGGAGAACTGGTATGAATTTACTGTCCCTTCAGTGGTCAGGCTGGCTACTGCTGGGAAAGAGAGCAGGGGATGACTGGAAGTCAGTGAGAGCCAGAAACAAGTCCATGAGACTTGTACTTCATTACAAGAAGACAGAGAGTGCAGTCACTCCAGTCCTGGCAATCCCAGTTCCAGAGTGTTGGATGTTCCTGGACATTGAGTTTCTTCTAGATCCCATAAGAGCAGTGTTCTGTGGTAGGACGATCTGCCTCCTGTGCAACTGGGAACAGATAGAAAAGTGGGCTCACCAGGTGGACATATTGTGCACACTTAAGCAGAAGGAAGTGCAGAGTAAGTCAGGGACTGGAAGAGAGATGTTCCCACATTAAACACACACACACACACACACAAACACACACACACTAACACAGACTGCCAGAGTTTCCTAACTCTCTAGAAAAAGTACTCCATTCAAGGGCCACTCTTCTGCACCTATGTAACTAAGGACAAGGAGTTAGGTGGTAATTGTTTGGTTTCTTGAGCTGGATAAATTAATAAGGTATCTATCTTCATTGACTTAAATGTTTTCGCTGTATTTTGTCTTAAAAAATGCATTGATATTTTAAAAATTTAAAGTATTTTGGAAATTTATTCCTAAATATTTTACATTTTAATGATGTTATAAATAGTATTCCTTTTCATATTTCATTTCAAAATTAATCTTTCTGAATATTTTTTGTAAGCAGAATAAAGTTGACCTGAAGTCACATCTTTGTTACTATATTCAATTTCTTAGAATTTGAATTTTTTTCTAAGCCAATAATCAGTTATTTTGGAAACAAAATATTTGCTTCTTATCTTCCAGTTCCAATGGCTTTTATTCATTACTCTCATCTTCCTATCCTAAACTTCTGATAAAATAATGAGTCAAAGAGATGTGAATTTTCCACATTGAAGGGAGTCCTGTCTCACTCTATGTGTAACATATAGGTATTTGTAGACAGTCTTAATTAAATTGGGGGAGTCTGCCTCCTATTCCTAGTATGCTGAGAGTTTGTTTTTAAATTATGAATAATTATTTAATATTATAAAGAATATATTCCATATTCATTTAGTTAATTATATGAACTTATTTTTTAAGATTTATTTTTATTTTAATGTGAGTGTGTATATTTGTGTGAGTGTATGGTACAAGTGTGTAGATGCCCTGGGGGTCCAGAGACCTTTGCAGACCCTGGAGCTGGAGTTATAGGCAGTTGTAAGTCACTTGACATAAATGCTGAAAACTAACCTTGGGGTCTCTTGAAGAGTGGATGCTCCTTTATTCATCATTGAGTCATCTCTTCCAAGGTATGATTTCATACCTACTTACAGATTATTGTGTGGAAACAACCGAGAACAAAGCACTTAATAGTAACTCAAAAATACACCCAGATATTGGCGTTTTTCCTTCTCTACATTTCTACTTGTTTTACTCACGGTTCTTGTGAAATGAATTATCTCAGACAGTTGTACCCCCCACAGATTGCAGGCTAGTTTGTTTTGTAACTACTCAAATACTGAGTCGCTAGTTGAGCACATTTGTTAAAGAGAACTCAGGAACAGATGACTTTGTTATTGAGTATTCCCAAATTTTCAAAGAGCAAATAGTCCAGAGCACACACTGACTCTCTGAGAGTCAGCAAGCCCTACCATACCTCATCTAATGAGACCACCATCACCTTGCTCATGCCAGGGTACTTAAGAGAAATTCATGAACACAGAGGTGAAATTATAGACATACTAGCAAACTGAACCCATTTAATTTAGAAGAAATTAAGTTACCCAGTTTTTATTGGTCTCTAGTATGTAAGATTAGATTTAGTTTTGAATCATAATATATGCATCTTACCACATTAACAAATTCAAGAAAAAATGATGTGATCATGAAAGATGTAGAGAAATAATAGCAAACTTTATTTCTTGGTACAGGAGGCTCTTCTGTATTTCTGTTGCTTTCATTGGTTGAATAAAGAAACTGCCTTGGCCTTTGGATAGGACAGAAAATTAGGCAGAGAAGACAGAACTGGATTCTGGGAAGAAGGGCAATGTGGAAGATGCCATTAAGCTCCCGTCTGAGACTGACTCTGGTGAGGATCTTTCCCGGTAAGCCAAGACCTCGTGGTGAACATAGATTGGTAGAAAATGCGTTAGATCAGGATGTGAGAGTTGGCCAAGAAGAGGCTACATATAATGGGCAAGGCAGTAATTTAATTAATGCAATGTCTGTGTGGTTATTTCGGGGGTTAAGCCAGCTGGGCGGTGGGACGCAGCCAACTCCTCCTATTACTACAATTGCTTACTCAAGGTTTTAAAAAAGATTTTGCGAAAGAAGAGAAGACAGTTTGGGTGATACAGACATGAAATCTCAGCTACTCTAAAGCTAATGAGACAGGAAGATGTTGCTTCTTGGGCTACAGAGTGAGACCAAAGCTTACACAACCCAGAAAGAACATCTATCAAAATAGATATTTAAAAATCTATTTAGATGTTGCTTAGTGGTAGATTCGCAATCCTCAACAATGTAAAACAAACAGATAACTAAAATAATGAAGAAGACTAACCAAATTTGTTTAATCGATGGAAGAACAGATACAAAAGTCCTAGAATACTTTTAATACTATAACAATAACGGAAAAATGAAGAAGAGACAAGGGTGTGGATTCTCACCATGCCTGTGTACCATTGCTTTAGGGCACAAATGGTTCAGTATGACAAGAAAAGCATAGGACAGGAGGAACAGGATAAAAATCCATTCTCCCTAGAGGATGATTTTGGTTGTCTTCTTTTGTTTGTGTTTTTGGAACAACGTCTCTTTGAGTAGCCCTGGCTGGACTCAAACTGGTGATATTTTTGCTTCAGCTTGCTGGAGGTTGGTATTTGGTTGGGAACAATTCTGTATTCTGTCAATCATGTTTTAAGTAAATGCTGATTGGCCAGGAAGAAAGTAAAGGCGGGAAAACCAGAAAGGAAGTAGAGGTGAGAACAGGAGAATTCTGGGAAGCAGGAAGCTCCCTCGCCATTCCTGCCCAATCCACCGAAGAAGCAGCATGTGACCTGCCCCGCTTAGAAAAGGTACCAAGCCGTGTGGCTAACATAGATAAGAGCAATGTGTTAATATAAGAACTAGTAAGAAGCCTGAGCTAATGTGCCAATCAGTTTATAATCTTATGGAGACCTCTATGTGATTTTCTTTGAGGCTTGATGGCTGTGGGGTACCGGGCAGGACAGAAACGCCAACAAGCCAGCCCTCATGTTACAGATATTTTAAGTATATACCAATGCATTCAGTTGATGAAATGATTTAATACAGAAAAATTTAAAAGGTTTTAGTTAACATAATTAATAATGATTTGAAAACTTACTAAATTTAAATATCAGGATAAATAACTTTACCTTTAGCCAAAAATGTATGCTACCTTAGAACACATCTAACAGCAAATGAATGAGAGATTTCTGAGAAACTTATAAAATCTGAGTTTTATGAAAGAATAAACAAGATTTAAGCAGAAACATCTTAATACTCATGGCTTCAGGAAAGCTGTTAAAAGATGTCAGTCATTCTTGTTGATATATGATATCTTTAATGATATTCTATAAAACAGCCCAGTATACAGGAAGGGGTGGGAGGGTGCTCAGCTTGCTACATGGCACAGATAGAAAAGAGCATGAGAAAGGCCATAGGCGAGAAGGAAAACTTGATGGCAGGGCTTGTCTTTTTAGAAAGAATTGTCACCAGATACCAGCAACTATTAAAGTTAGATGGAGTCAGCTCCAATTGATAAATGGTTTCTCCTGAGAGTAAATGCACAGCTGAAAATTGTCCACATGAAGACTGATACATAATGTGTGGTAGAGAAGATGTTAGACCATGAGATTTAAAAATAGACTTTCTTATCAGTGGGATTGTAACAGTCTTTGTCTTTTGCAGCCAGCTGTCCATCTATTTAGAAGATAATAATTCTGGTCCCCTATTTTGTAACTTTACTAAAAAAACAAAAATCAACCCAAAGTAGATGAGCTACCCCAATTCAAACTCAAGACACTAAAACATTTTAGAAGACAGCATAATAAATTAATTTTATGAATCTTTATTCAGATTCCTTAAACAACTACTCAGCATAAAGTAAAGAAAGAGTCAACACAAGAGTTATGTTAACAAATCTTACTGAAATATTATTGAAATAATATTGAAATAGAATGGTATGATGTTGAATCCATTCTGAGAACAGTTCTTTGAGTTGATTTCTTTCAATGAATATGTAAGCTTAAATCTCAATCTCTTAATTTTCAAGTCAAGTGACAAATGAATACAAAGTTTTCAGAAACCTTAGCTGTCATAGAAATGTTCTCTAGGCTCCCTACACTGTACTCCAGAAGGTTAATGAAAAATAAGAGTACTGAGTGGAAAGAACTGGCAGAAAAGGTTTAGCTAAGTGCCTCGAAGGACAATTACAAATTTTCACTAAACGCATTCAAAGCTATTCAGCCTCACTGGCAACTTTATACTACAAGCCAAATCCATATAAAATTGGTGAAAACTAAACAGCCTAACAAAAATCAAATCCTGGCAAGAATACTTCCCTACACTAATATCCTGCTGGTTTAATTTAAATTGGTGCAGCTACTTTGCAAAATAATTGTTTCCTATCAAAAAAGTTGAAAGCACACCCTCACATAGTGGCCATGTTCAACACAATGGTCTGTGAGGTTTTTCCTGTATATTCTTTGAAGCACATACCCATCTACTTATTTAATAGGTGTTCCTTCTCATTTTTATTACAAATTTTAATTGAGGTGTGCAATAACAGATTTCATTTCCAAACTAAATTTGTTTTTGATTTTTCTGAACTCTCTTCTCCCCCGTTTCCCTGAGCTGTATTTGAACCTGTCCATTTCTGCCTCCTGTGTATTTTCATGGAATACACATTATTTTTAAACACAAACAAAATGAGATAAAATGACTTCTTTCAATTAGAAGATTGCTCAGATTTTTTCCGGGATGAAGCAACTATTTGAATCTAGTTGAGCCTTTCAGCTACTGAGTATCTAAAGAAATGCCTTTTCCTTGACTCTACTGCTGTTTGCCTCTCTGCTCTGTTTGTACCCTGGTCATGTTCATGGATGTTTGCCTGCAGGAGACAGAGGTTGTACCAAGTGCTCAGATTTACAATGGGAGAGGCAGATGGTCCAGCCTTTGTACTCTGAGCTTCTCTAGCACACATCTGAAGACACTGGCTGGGAGGAGGGTAGACAGGAGTGCAGGGGTGCCTCTGTGGGCTTCAAGCAAGACTGCGTTCTACCACAAAGAGCAAGATAGTTCTTCCTCTCACTCTCTACTTATACCAAGATCTGGACAAAATGGTGAGATTGATGCTTTCTTGTTTGAAATCGCTGAGCAACCTTGCTGTCTGCACTGAGTTTGACTTTCCTGCATTAACGAACATAAGCAATGATGGCATCAGATCCACCATGTTATTTATGAGCCCATGAGAGATACTGTTCTTGTTTGCTTTGTGTTTCTAAGACACCGACGAGGAGAAATTTGGGGTAGAAGGTTATCTTCGGTTGCAGGTAGGTGTTTTTGAGGGAGACCAGCTTAGAAACACAAATCAGGAGCTTGAAGCTGACACCATGGAGGAATGTCATTTACTGCTCATTTCCTCTCCTGCATCCTGTACCGCTTGGGCATAGAAACATGACTGAGGTGGCAGGGGTGATAAACGATCAGGCACATAGACACATGTATAGAAGAGCTAGGAGTGGGTGGGCCCTGAGTGCTCTAAGAGAATGGTACCAACTGAAACCTCAGCACGCAAGTACAGCACCGAGCAGGGAGTTAGCTAGTCTTCCTAGGAAGTGTCTATAGGGAGCTGACAGCTGTACATGGACTAAAAGAAGACTTTGACAACTTCCCGAACCTGACTGAAGGAAGGCCTTGCCAATTCTCACACGTCTTCATCTGCTTCTTACACATTCACACAGTGCTTCCTCAGCTCCCCACAAACCCCTGATTTGCTCAGTTAGCTTTTGTGTACAGCTCAGGCCCTCCTACCTTCAGCTGAACCTGCTCCCAGTGGGCGAGGCCCTCATATCAATTATCAATTAAGAAAATGTCTCACGGACACAGGCCAATGTGATGGAGGCAATTCCACAGTGGAGACTGCCTCTTCTCACAGAACCCTTTGTGTCAGGTTAATGGCAGACACCAACTATGACAGACACTTCCAAAGACTTCCAGAAGTATCTGGATATTTCAGTGGAGGCTCCTCTAAATGTAAGAATGGAAAATTCAGCAGGGGACTGTCCCATGATCATCCTCAGCAGGGGACTGTCTCATGATCATCACCCATGTACACTTTCACTCCTACACTTCAGGTAGCTAGGAAGACTCAGATTCAGTCTTAAATCCTTCCTTATTTAGCTCTACAGGAAAGGAAGCTGTTTCCCCTTCTCACAATCTCAGCACAGTCCTGCCTCTCCACAGATTAGATCTGTGCTGTGGCTATCACTCCCCCAGTTAGGACATTTCTTCCTTTTCAGTGCAATGCAGCCAACAGAAAAGATATATCCAAAATGGAGGTCCGCAATTACTGTTGAAAGAAGAAAAAAACCCGTCAGGGCAAACCAGCAAATATCTGTTATAGAAGATGAGATCCGAAGGGTTAGATGCCCTGGAATTTAAGATGAGAGCACTATGCCGATGCATAAACTGATAACAGCGATGAGATAAAGAAGAGGTGATGAGGCTGGGACACCCAGATCCCAGCTAGGAATCTGGAGATAGTTCAGGAAAACTGCCTTCCCCCTCCATAGTCATTCCTCCTACCCTCAAACTCTCAACAACTCAACTCCCATGAAGAGACTCTCATTGCTCTGCTTTAAACCTTTAAAAGGCTCCTCTTCCAAACAACAGCATGTAAAAATATCATTTTACAATTAGGTAGTTTCTTAGTCAGTGCATGGTTGCTGTGAAGAGGCTCTATGGCCATGGTGAGTTTTAGAAAGGAAAATATTTCATTGGGGTTGGCTTGAGGCTGTAGAGGTTTAGTCCATTTTCAACATGACGGGACTCATGGCAGCGTACAGGCAGACAGGGTACTAAAGAAGAAGCTGAAAGTTCACTATCTTGATCCACAGGCAGACTATGTCACACTGGCCAGGTTTGAGCATCTGAGACCTCAAAGCCCCTCCCCAGTAACACACCTCCTCCAGCAAAGCCACACCTGCTTCTGCAAGGCCACACCTCCTAATAGTGACTCTCCCAGTGAGCCTATGGGCCAATTTCATTCAAATTACCAAGAGTAGGAATAAGAATGACTTTTCACAGACACATTGAGAGTAGACTCTACTGTAGTAAAGGAAACATATAAAAGAGTTAGACATGGCGGGAAGTGAAGGAGGGAAGACCCAGAGGAAGAAGAGAAGAGAAGAGGAGCCAAGGATTGGAGGATACATTTTAAATTGTGCTGCTCGTCTCATTACCCATTTCATGTGAGTGAATTCCGACCACGATTTTTATACGCTGGAGTCTTTTGACAATACCTGCAGTTACCGGGGATTCTCTAGCTGAATGGGTCAGTGCTGTAGCTATCTCCTGGAGTAGTGGCTAGGGACACGGCTAAGTATCTTACACTTTCTTGAATGCCCCTCACAACAGAGTTCAAAATGTCAAAAGAACTCTTATTGAGAAGCCTTGCAACCCAACTTACTGGTCAACAAAATACCCTGGCATGTTTACTCTCTACCAGCCCTGCTGCTAGCTTCCAGGAAGTTAACATAGGGTAGATGACTAAGTTTTGTTTTCAAATACACTGTTGTTACGCTTATGTTCTAGTGTAGTTTGGTTGTTAAGATCACATGAAGGCTGCTTTGTCAGCGTACCTCAGCCTTATGCTCGACAGATAGCACCTGAAATAGACGTGTGTCCTTGAGGTCCTGTTTTTCTTTAATTCCAAACGAAATGCTATCAATGAACACCAGTGTTTTGTTGTGTGTTCTACCGCCACTGTGGAACGACCTCACAGGGGGAAAAGAAAGAAAAGGAGAGCCATGGTGCATAAATCCAATTTTCCTCTTGTAAGAGAAAGATTCAGAGGTGAAACAATTTGTTCTGTTGATGCTTGGACCTCAGATACTGGGTATCTCGGAAAGAAGAGAAAATCACCTAGATAAATATAAAATGTTGCCACACAATAGAAAAGTGCCACATGATGAGAAAATGTCAATAGGAGGGCGATAGCATAGAATTTAAACACTTGATGGTAAAGCAGGCAAGGTCAATAATACTGGTGCTGCGCGAGAGACTGCCCAGAAAATAGAGTTCTGTAACAGTCCACACGGCCTTCATCATCTCAGTAAGGGAAGAATACGGCCTGTGATGGAGTAGCAGGTGAAGCCAAAGCTTGGCCTTACTTACTAGCAATGTATTGATGCTAACCTTGTTCTCTTTCATGGGAATTGAAATAAATGTTATTCTGTTCTATAACCAGACACCGTGTGTCATCCAATTGATCTGCACTTTGAGGTCGCTTGTACCCTTTCCATAGCAACTGAAACCCAACTTCATAAGAGTACTGATGGTGCGTGCACAACACCTTCTCAATATTTATGTTAGGACTATCACATTGTACCGTGATCCAAGGACAAACTCAGAGAGAGTGGGGAAAATGCGCTGCCCAAGGTCATGCTGGTAGAAAAGGAAGTGAGGAGATTCAAGTCCCATGTTTCAATTCTGTTGTATTGTTTCCAAATCCTCCAGAATGATAACTGGCTTAAAATGAAGCTATTAAAACAATTAAAGGGGAAAAAAACCCTGTGGAATCCCAATTCTGTACTTTATCTCAGAATAACATGAATCACACTCAAGGGTCTCATATTAACTTTTTCTTCATAATTAGGTTGCTAAGATAAATTTGTTTGGGATTCTGACATTTTGTAATTTGTCTAAAGGAAAA
>JAQHUG010000216.1:2387935-2422402 GCA_028555095.1 Dicrostonyx torquatus | reverse complement strand
CTGAGAGGCTTAGTATGTTTTATACTGTTCCAGAATTTTGAGTACAATAAAGTATATAAAGACAAAAATTAAGGTTTTGGTGAGAGACAGAGAAAGGGGGGGGGAGAGTGAGAGAGAGAGAGAGAGAGAGAGAGAGAGAGAGAGAGAGAGAGAGCAAAATTGAAGGAATAATAGCAATCTATTACAACATTTTAGTTTCTTGTTTCTAGCTAGTGTATTTAAATTCACTTTAATAAGAAAAATAATAGTAAGAAAAATGTAGAGTGTGTGGGAAGCTTATCCCAAAACTTTTTGTGATACTTTTGGTGCTAAAATTATTTCTTGCACCATTTGAGTTATTTGCACAGAAGAACTATCTTCAAGGACCCTGGTTTGTTTTTCTTGCTGTGATAATATACTGACTGGAAACACCTCAGGGGAAGGAAACTTTATTTGGCTTACACTTCCACATTACAGTCCATCACCAAGGAAAGCCAGGGCAGGAACTCAGGAGAGAAGTGAGGAAGAGAGCATGGAGGAGTGCTGCTTACTGGCTTGCTTTCTGCTTCTGCTCAGTGGACCCCTAGATCCACCTGCCCAGGGATTGCCCTGCCCACAGAAAGCTAAGCACTCATCCATCAGTTAGGAGTCAAGAAAATGCCCCCATAGACATGTCTAAAGTCCAGCCTAAGGGTGGTGGCAGTTCTTTAATTGAGGCTCCCTCTTCCCAGATGTGTCAAGTCATCAACTAAGAATAACCATGAAAGTGGCTGTGTTTCCAACCTCTTTGAAGAAACAGTGGTATTTATGCACATAAAGGACATTATAAAATTTTCCAGTCAGTCAAGTTGTACCTCAGAAATTTGGCTTTGTGTGAAAGTTATTCACCCACTGGGATGAGTAAATTCCTGAGAATTACCTTTCTCATGATACGATGTAGCTTCAGGGTTTCACATTTACTGGTCACAGCTCTATTAAGCATGTAAATTTGTTAACAGTCAACCCAAATTGAATGGATATGGTGACTCTATCAGACACACAGAGGTATGCTAAAGTGAGTGTCATTAGCTTTTACCACTTGTATCACTTATTACAATTTGTTGCATGATATCTTAAGCTGGGCTCAAAGACTTAGGTGAGCTCATCATGGTCATCTTTTCAGTCTTCTGTAGTTTCAGATCTGTTAGGTACAACTACTATTACATTTACCCCTTTTTATCGTGACCTCTGCCTATGAGCTTGATGTATTTCACTGTCCCAAGTAGAGAGAAACACAGTGAATAAAATGGTAATAGCAATTGATTCTGGCAAAGAGCAGTCCGCAGTACACTGCAAGGGAGGACATTGTTTTCTTCCTTTGTCTGAGTCCTGAGTGGCAGGCTTGTACTTGCTTTCCATTGTATACTATGCTGGGAATTTCTCTGTAGGATTAACAAAGCATTCTCACATGAATAGGCAGGCATCAGAGTAGCTGAACTCTAGTAATTTCGTCACAAATCATAAAACAATAAAATTCTCCTCCATGCTATATCACAGAAGATGGCACTCCCATCCTAGATGGAGGTGTGGTGACTCTTGCAAATTCTCATCTGGAGGAACTGGAGTGAAAGTGCACTGGAGGAAAATTGCAGAGGTTGTACAATGCTTACGTAAATAAGAGAATGGATGACTCATCTCTTAATTGTTCTTCCTTTGTCATCCCTTAAAGGATGAGAACTTAGCTTATATTATGGGAAATAGTATAAAATGTCTTCCCAAAATATCTTTGCTCAAAAAATAATATATACATATATATGTATATACATAAGATATATAACATATATATGTCTTATTGCAGGCTTAGCACACAAGTATTATTCTTAGAATATTCTAAAATGAGTTCAGGGGAAAGTTTCTACATCTCAAGTTTAGAAAATTTAGTTTGATTAAACAGTTCTAAGTCCAAACAAGGGGAAGAAAGAGAGTGGAATCCAATTGGCTCCAATAACCCTTACTCATTGGAACCACTGGGCCTCTGACAAAGTTGGACATTGTCTACAGATCTTTTAATGGACTGGGAGTGTTGGGGGTATTTTCTCATTAAGAATCATATTTCAGGAAATATATAAGAAAACACTCTCTTTTGTTAACATCTAGCCTACAAATTTACAAGAATAGAAATACAAAATACAATTGTGCCCAAATATTCTTCTTAGCAGGAATGGTGACACAAAGAAAATGTTCAAAATTATGCTTCTTGAACTTGGGAGATAAAGGGGAAATCAGCAATAGGTATAGTGACTTCTGGGACCTTTTGGATCTCCAATTACTAATGATGGATGTGGGGTCACTTGCAGAAATAGGCATTTATTTATGTTCATGTCACATGTTCTTGAAGAAGCTACCTGGAGCTCTTCAGGTTCATGCAGACACACTGCAAGCACAGAGAACAGGCGGTGCCTGTTAACCTGCCTACAGATGATGATGCCCTTTCTAGCAGCAAAGGAGGAGCAGCTTCTTTTTGGGTGAACACAACAAAACAGGATTTTTACATCCAGTAATAGGAGTTGGTTCGCAGAGATGGGGAATTCCTTCATTTTATCAGGACTGGTGGATTATTTATTGATCTTTCTGTGACAAAAGTAAAGCATTTGCTATTACAGTGTTTCCTTGTCATGGTTTTAGGAAACATAGGAGTTGTATTTTTTGTTATTTTCAAAATTGGTTATTTTTAATACACACAAGTGTCAGGATTGAAAGAGTTTCCTCAGTGATTTCTTTTCAAATTCTGCAAAGATAGCAGAAATACATACTGTTTTAACTGCCAGTAAAATAATTATTATATGATAAGCATTATGATACATAGTTTTTCATTACCTCATTTAATCCCTATGAAGCTCTTCAGGGCATACACTGTCCTGTTTTATGAAGATAAGGATACTGAGATGTAGAAGAGACAACTATTCACACAGGGCTGAGAGCCAGCACACGCCACAGATCTGCCTTATTCTCCAGTCTCCTTCAACATTTAATTCGTCCCTTTTTGAAGACTAAATCTTTTGGTGATCTGCTCAGAGAAAGCTTCTTTTTTTTCTAACTTATAAAACCTGATGTTTTTGTTCTGCCTAGTTGTCAACAGAGGACATATACTTCTGAATTTTTCCGTGATATTGTCATTTTTCAATCCTGAAGAACCAATAAATTTAATGCTCTCTGTCTCCCTGCTGATAATGTAATACACCCTTCAGTATGCTTACTTTTATCTATAAGTATTTTGCTATTATAAAACTTGTTTTTAAAAGAACAAACAAACAAACAAAAGCTTGTTTTTACTTCTTTTACGTCAGTTACCGTTTCTTAAAGCCTTTAGAAACACAGTCTGGGGCCAGAGACAGTTCCATGTATGAAGCATGTGCTGCATAACATGAAGACCCTAGAAAACCCTGGCAGGGTTTGACCCTAGAAGCCAAAGCCACATGGAAGCCAAGCTTAGTGGTGTATGATTGCAACCTTAGTGTTGGAAGGCCGAGACATGACTGGCTCTGATTGGTAAGCATTCTAGTCCCATGAGAGACATTGTCTCAAAGAGAGGTAGACAGCATTACTGAAGACACCTGAGGCTATCCTCTGGCCTCTACATGTGCGTTCTCATGTGTACATGCAGCAGCTCCTGCACATACATGTACTTCCATGTATATATGCACATACATATGTATAAATATAAATTAAATAGTAAAAATGCTTTTTCTTCAGAAATTTAAAAAGACCTGTTATATTTTTTAAAACCCTAAGGGGAAAGTTTAAAGATCGAATTAATAAGGTTCGATTTTTCATTTTTTAAATGTATTATAGATGTGTTTGTGCATGTGCACAGCCTCTTTCCCCCGAGGCCCAAAGAGAAAGGCAGATCTTTCAGTGTTGGACTCACAGGGGTTCCAGGGAAGGTGGGCTCGTTGCATATGTCTTGCGGTTTGGATTTTAAGCAGTTAGAGCCCTTAACTGCTGAGCCATTTCTCCAGCTCCAGTCTGACTTCCTTTTGAAGTTCAAGTTGAACTGATCATATGTTCAAGAGTCTAGGGAATTTCTTCTGCAGTTTACCACGAGGCATTTGGAGTGTTTCTTTTTCTTAATTTCAATATATTTATTAATTTACATTTTGCTTTCACATTGAGATTTCCTTCCCTGCTTAGCTATTTCTGCGCTGACCCTCAGGCCACCGATAACCCTCGGAGACTCAGAACAATACCCCTGTCTTTTACAATCCCATCTTCATTATTTTGTAAGGACAGGTTAATTTTTCCTCTATTAATTTTTCTCTACTAATTTCCTCTATTAATACAGTGCAAATGTCATCAAGAAAAACATGACTTAAGCTTCCTTCAGCAGCAGGTCTCCAGAATTCCAATTTTTTTCTTTATATCAAGCAAAAGAAATCTTCCAGGACTGTCCTGGTGCTGAGACAGGGAGCCTTCTGCAACTGTCTTACCTTTGGCGTCCAGCAGATGCTATGCAAGAAATTCCTGTAAACATTCACAGACAGGAGGTAGCACACTATTTAACGTGATTAATTCTAGAAACCATCTTAGATGGTTTCAACAGTCATGTTCTTGGGTTAAGTAACTCAGAATTACCGTTAGAAAGTGCTTGTATTTAATCTTGCTTAAGGCTTCAACACAATTTACACAAATGGGTACTTTGTTTCCAATTTGTCTCTCCCTGTTTCTTTGTGTGCCTGTAATAGTGTGTGCATGCGAAGGCTGAGGTTGACGCCTGGAGACCTTCTGGATCGCTTTGTTCTTTCCTTCTGTCTTGCAGCCGAGGCTCTCAACTGAATATGGGCTTGACAGGAAGGGCCACTCCCAGTGCCATCTCTCCAGTCCCTCACATAGACACTCAGGGTGAGCTTTAGTATTGTTTCCCGAGAACACTGTCAATATGATTTAAATTAGAGCTAAGCACAGGCCGTTTTATTCTAATGGTAGGACTTCTGTCAAACAGGGAAGGTTGTTCAGTTACCCTAAATGAAAAAGTCATGAAGAAAAGGTTTGAATGCTTTATTAACAGAATGTACTGGCAAAGTTCTGACTTTTTTCTTCAGAAATGTAGGTAATTATTAAGTTGCAAGAGCTTGAATGGATTTCAAAAGCTCTGTGAGTCATCTAGAATGCCAGGCCTATTAGAGCGTTGTTGAGTATAACCTTTTGCACTTAGGAGTGTGTTTCTGCAAAATTCATCTACCTTTAAAACCAAATTGAATTTAATTTTTTTTTGGATTGAATTCTGACAGCTAAGCAGCAAACTCAGACTTACAAGCCAATAATCTTTCTATGTACAAGACTGGTATTAAATTTCCTATGCTTTTTCTTGATGCCATTAACTATTTGGTTGCTGTTATATCATTATGCATTAAATTTTGGGACTTCCTAGTCATTACAATAATGCTTAGAAAATGTACCCTAACCTGCACAGTATGTCATGAAGTTTCTTCATAAAAGACTCTGTTAGTCCTTAGCAAAGGCCATTGTAGAGACTGATCCAGCTGTGTTTTTTCTAAATCAGAAGAAACAGTTTTAACAGGTGATTTAGGACTCCACACAAACTCATGTTATGTAAATTCATACGAATAATAAAAAACAAAAACAATAAACATCCTCTTTTGTCTACTCAGGTCACATTGCCTAACAGACGATAAACTTTTATCTCTTGAATTCAATGAAATAAAATGGTAGCATGGGGCAAAAGTACAGTATGGTCAATGGTCCGCATATATAAAAGTAGCCCCATAAGGCTACACTGGAACTGAACTCCTACTGACTAATGATGCTATAAGCATCGTTAATATGGAGGCATAATGAGTCATTCACATATTGGTGGTGCCAGCGTGGCCGACACCTACCAAATTTCCAGTTATGAAGTGTAGCATGTGAAATTATGGACAGAATCTATATTTGATTGTTATGATAAACTAGTATTCTTGGTTCATGTGCTCCTTATGCTCTACTTTTCTTATTTTTGTTAAATACCCTTACCTAAATGTTGACAGAGATATAGTACACTGTGTCATGGTGGCTACAGTTTCCCACAGGATGTGACTTCTGAGTCTGACTGTATCACAAGGCGATGTTATGGGAATGAGATCTTTGGGTAAACCAGCCTTTGGGGAAGTCCAACTTTCAAAGTGACATCTCTCAGAATGTCCTCTGCTGTTAAGTTATATGTGATTGCAATGGAATAGTTGATATTGCAAACTATTTTCCACCAGTCTAGAGTCTTCTGCCAAGCACTAAACACTCATTATCTCATGTGATCTTCACCAGAAACCGTGAGGGTGTAGCATCTCACTTTCAAAATGGAGAATCCAAGAGTCGCTAAATGTCTGTGCCTGAATAAGTGATGCATAGTTTGGTTCAAACTCTCATCTGTTTCTTCCTAAGTACTAGCTTACCCCACTCTGTGATGTCACTTCTCCAAATAAAAGCTAATTAATAACACTGCCAAGAGACTGAATGGCCTGACTCTGCCCAGTGAGTAACAGGAGAATGTTAGTCTTGTGTAGACAGCTAGGACTTCCAGAATGATCTCTAGATTTAAGTGTGCACTATCATGCCCAGTTTCTACTTAAATCCATTTAATTAAGGACATTGAATTATGCTAATACTTTGTTGATTTTATGCATGTAAAATGTGTAGTAAAAACCAAGAAGCTGTCTACAAACAACTGTCTACTTTTGGACTCTCTTGATGAATAAACCTGAGCATAATCCCCAAGTGTAGAGGAAAGTTGGATGTTATCTCAAAACAAAGAACTGTATATTGGCTTGAACATTAAGAAAAATTAGAAGAAAAAGACAATCCAATGTTCATGAGAAATATTAAGAGACAAATAATACAAACATTTTTCTTTGGACTTCTGTCAGAGAGGGATAATATTTAAAACAACTCTGTCCAAGGGAGGCAAGGGTGTTCACTAGGGCATTAAGAAAATAAACAGGACACTGTTGCAAAGTTAGCTAAACAGTAATCTTAGAATGTTATACTAAAAAGTAAATTCATTAGTCTTATAGTTTAGAGTTGCTTCTCAATATAGAGTTTGCTGTAGCCCAGTCTTGTTTCAGATTCTCTAAGGATGTAAGGATGACCTTTAACCTCTGCCCCCACCTCCCAAGTTCTAGGATAATAAGAGTGCACCATCACACCCTGTTTCTACTTAGATCTGTTAAGTACATCAAATTTTGCTGCCACTTTGTTGATTTAACGCATGTAGGATGTTATCACAGTGTGCTTGTGCAGGGAACTTGGCTGAATTCTGTCTTACACTTTGCATGATTCCTTTCCCAATTAAGCCCAATTTAGTAGTGAACTTTAGAGACCCAGTTCTCAACTAGCCATGATTTTATTTCCAGGGAGCACTTGGCAGTACTTGGAGATACTTTTTGGTTGTCACAAACAGGGATGAGGGTACCACTAGTTTTTATAAGTAAAGCTATCATTAAACACTGTGCAGTGCACACAGAAGCCTCCCATTGCAGAGCTATCTGCTCCAAAATAACAGGTGTGCTGAGTGAGAGGAAGATGCTTTCAAGTCACATAAAAGTCACCCAAAGTGCTGTCTTAGCTCATTCAGGCTTCTACAGCAACATACATCCCCCGGCACACTGGAAAAGCACACTTCTGGTTGAGTGTCTGAGCGTTTTCAGAGAGAAGTGACACGTGGTTAGGAAAGCGAGGTAGGAAGCCCTGAGGTGAATGCAGGCAGCACCCTCCATAGGGCTGGGACCCGCTTGCCAGGAGAAGCAGAAGGGAGAAGCTGGCACAGTGGATGTGCTTGTTGTTGTGTTACCAACTTCCTCAGTCTTTGATGGTGGACTTGCATAGACAGCTCTCCAAGACCTCTGACTAGGACAATAGTAATGGCCTCTTTTTCATTCTTACTTAGTCTTTTAAATATTTAAACTCAGCTGCTACCCATTCCTCTGGTTCTCCAGTCTGTACTTAGACATTGGGAGACCATTCAGCTTCTGACTGCCCCAAACTAGTCTAATAGATTGCCTCGTTGTTGTACTCTATATACAAAGAATTGCATATACTTCTTTATTCTCTTTCATTACAGAACCCTGGCTGTTACAACTACACTGGGTTATAAGACAGAGAAATTTTCCTCATTTTCGTGGAGTCTAGAAACTCAGGATGGGGACAATGGAAGTTCTGTTGTGTTATGGGTGCCTTCTCCTTAGCTTATAGATAGTACTGCCTTCCCATCATTTTTCGAGATACCAGAATGAAAAAGGAGTTTCCTCAGCCTCTTTACAAGGATGCTAATCATACTCATAACTGCTCTGCTTCTGTCCTAACTGCCTCCCTCAAGCCCCACTCTCAAACACTAACATATTCAGGGATGATCTTCTGCCACATGGACTTTGGGAGGAAAGCATTTAGACCGTGCAATTGTTTAACAGAAATACAAATTCTTGAGCATTACCTCTAGCAAGTCTGACTTCAGAGTGTAAATGGAATTTCAGAATAACTAACAAGACTATTATCATCAGGTTTACTTTTCTTCCCTCTCAGATACCATTTTGAGAAACAAATACTTACTCAAATTCTCAATCCAATTCAAGACCTATGATAAACAGTTTCTAAACCGAGAGTGGTGTTTGAGCATACTATTACAAAGGGCTAGACATGCAACTACAAATTCCATATAAAATGTATGAATTATATATATACATATAGTCTGTGGTCAAATAAGAACAAAGACATCACCTACAGCTTTGTTGTAATCTTGGGTTTTGATCCAGGTCCACAGATTCATAATCTATGTTTTCACATGTTCCTTGATGTTAATAGTTATGTAGGTTTAAATGAAATGATCAATCCAAACATTGGGAATAAGTTATCTGCCACAGAAAGTCTTATTTAGAAATCATTGCCATGGTGCTAACTATGTCAACAAGATCAACTGGGCAGTGAGGAGAACTTGAAGGCAGAAAATAACATAATGCAAGAAATCCCCCAAATGATGTGAGAATTGGCTTAAAGTATATTCATTGTCACTTTCTAGGTAACTATTTTTACATTTAATGTAGGAGATTGAAACACTAAGTCTTATAACACTGTTTGGTGGGCGTGGTGGACACAGGTATTGCCAGGATAAGCTAGCTGGCTCATCCGAAAGCTCTAGAAAAAACATCACTCCCAGACTCATTCTTTATGGACAAGCACAAGTTCCTTGTGATGGTAGGCATTAGGGTCTTGTCACTTGAGGCTGTCAGTAGGGGGCTGGAGGTAGGTCCACAGACCAATCACATTCTTTTCCATGCATCTTGTGTTGTCATAGTAGCATCACTCAGTGAAAGCTTAGAGTCTTTAAGTCAGATGTTCGTCACTAGCTAAAGGAAAGGGCTTCACTTGTTGGGGTCACACAGTAAGCTCCACTTTCTAAGGTCACTTGTCACATATTGTAAACTCAGGATTAAAATGAAATCCATTATTTCCACAGATCTAGGGATCTTATCACAGGCAGGAAGTCTTTCAGGGTATCTTAGAATTCTGTCCTCAATGCAGATCTGATGAACTGAATCTCTATGCCATAAAACAAGGGACAGAGATAGGGTGATGTGCTGATGTATTTCTCAGCCTGGGGATAGGGTGATGTGCTGGTATATTTCTCAGCCTGGCTCTGGAGGACTTCTACAGACCTCTAATGTGTTTACCAAGTATGTATTTAATATGCTGGAAATGAATGGGAAGATTTTAGTCTCAAAGGTTTAAGCAAGTTGGACAGTTTAAAACAGCTGCTATGGATAGGGGGGCTCAGAAATGAGCAGAGAAACAGTGAAAGAAGCCTCGAAGGCCGGTGCTGGGGCCCTCAGTGGTGGTACTGCTTCAGGAAGGAGGGCTGTTTCCTGCAGGGGGAGCAGACTGAATGGAACCTTACAGAAAAGCAGGCAGGGAGAAGGACCACTGTTTCTCTGCACAGTTAGAAACTGGTCATCTTTCAAGGACACCACTTTACTGGCAAGTTCAAACTTATCTGGGGAAAGTTATTGCTATTGATTTTCTTTTAGATTAAAAGCGCGAATATGTAGCATAAATAACCTTTTGCACATGGTTTTATGCAAATGGATGATACCATTTGCTGAATTACTTTTGTGACTTTTATAAACCATGGGGAAACATTTTTTTTCATATTCTATGAGACTGTAAAGCAAAGGCCACTGTTAACTTTCTAACAGTGATGGTTTCCCAAGCAGGCTTAATAAAGATGTTCAAACAACAGAGAACACTGCGTCAATAATTTTATCTCAATTCTCTCTTTATTACAGATAAGAGATTGTGAAGTATGAGACTGACTAAAACAATGGATGTCACCTCATCTGTCACAAGTCTCATGGGCACAGTTGTAGTCTTGGGAGGAGGGCTTTGTCCTTCACACTTCTCACCCCGGTGAGCACAGTCCAGGGAAATGAGACACAGGCTTTCTGTCTTTTGGGTGCCACACTCCTTAATCTCAGATCCTGGACTGACAGCCTGATGCCTCAGTTTGGGTGTAGGCTTGTGTTCCTCTTAGTTTTACTGTAATAATTTTAAAAAAATGTGAAAGACATTGCTGTTATAAAAATGCATTCTTCCCATGCATGTGACACCTTATCCTTGACTGTCATTTTAATAAACAGACTTTATGTACAACATCCTTATTCTTCAGGTCTGAATTTCCTGTTTAAAAGTATTTATTTATTTATTTACTATGCACATGCATTTGATGCATATACATATATTCCTGTATGTATGCTAGACATCAGCATTGGGTATCTTCCTCTATTGCTTGCTACATTATTATTATTATTTGCTTTAGGTGTGATTCCTAGGAAACAACTGCAGAGGAAGACAAAGCTAAAACCTGTGAGAAGCAAATGAAGTGATGCTTGGTGCCCATTATTAAGCATTATTCATATTGGCATGTCAGTACGTCTGCCTCTCATTTTACCAATATAGCCAGCCAGCTTTATTATTATTCCTATTTTTAAAGGAGCAAGTGAGACTAAAATCATGTTAGTCTATTTTGATGGAGTTCAGCGCAAATCTGGGCTTTCTAATCAAGGTTATTTACAATACTTTCCCTAAAGAAGTTATGAAATACCCCTTCTCCATCCCAGACATTCTAATGGGTCCCACTTTTTTCTAACCACAAGCAAATGGTCACAGTTTTCTACAAGACCAGCCTTCGCTCAGAACTGGGGGCAGACCATGCACAAATCAACTCCTACTTGGCAGCTGTTGCATTCCTGCTCCCTTTTCAGGAATTCTCTTCCCACCAACAGCAGCATGGCTAGCTTTCCTAGTTGGAAACAAGTGTGAAAGAAAGGGCTCACATTCGACTTGATTGTCATCTGATCACATGGGCCTTTCATGATCATTCCTGTACCTAGTTTTAATTTTGCCGCATCACTTATGTATGGGTTTGTTTTGGTCGTGTCCTCATTCTCTATGCATGAGGACAGAATTTTGTTTTGCTCAGTATGATGTTCCCTGTGCTTAGACCAGAACCTGACATGTAACAATCACCTCAATCCTATTGAATGTGTTTATGAATAATTAAAATTTTATACATCAAAGGAATTTACTGTTTGCAGCTTGTTATGGCTTCATATCCAGTAATGAAAAATTAAAGAGGAATTGTTGCCAAACTTCTTTGAGGTGAGCTACTGAGGAGACATTATTTTCAAGTATAGAAAGACTTAATTTTCTAGATAATAAATACTAAGGCATTTAAAGTTTTCTCTTTTGGAGGAAGTAATACAGCTTTAAGGACAAAAATCTATGTGTTAATAGAGGGAAAAGGGGAAAGAAGAGGTCCAAAATGTGTAATCATTGTAGTACCAGTGATAGGTGGACAGGAAGGCTAGAAACGTTTCCTGCTCCAAAGTTTTACACTGCATATTTTTAACCTGAAAATGTATTTTTTGAGATTTCACACACATATACTACAAAACACAATACTAGCTACACATTCCCTCTTGAGCCCTACCCTTCAATATAGATCTCACTGGTGATATTTTAGGGAAGAATTTCCTCCCACATGTAGAATTAAAAACTGCAACTTATGACAATAGACAAGCTTAGGCTTTTCCATTTTCTCACATAAATATTTAGAAGGTGTGAGACTCCAACTTTAAAGGGAAAAGGATAAATATATTGAAGATAATTTATGTCTGCTTGAGGGACAAATCAAGATTTTTCCAGCTAATCATTATAATACTATATCCAACAAAGGAAAATATGTCAAATTCAAAAACAGTGAAATATTTTTGTTTTATATCATCCTGAAGAATCCACTCAAAGTAACTCAGGACTTGATTTATTAACTTGGTCTCTACTAAGATCATAGTTTCAAGTATTAGTCTATAGTCTAAGCAATTTCTAAGTTGGCCATGCACCCTATGTATTCCTTATATCTCTATCAACATTCTAATTGAACAGTGATTACCATAGTCTAATTCCTCAAAGAGAAATTGGTATTGTCTGAGGCTACTTGTTTGTTTCCTGGCCACTCGGATCTGAAATAATCACACAGAAACTATATTATTACAACACTGCTTGGCCTATCAGCTCACATTTCTTATTGGTTAGCTCTTATATCTTAAATTAATCCATTTCTATTTATCTGTGTATTGCCACGTGGTTGTGGCCTACTGGTAAGGTTCGGTCCAGCATCCAGTGTCAGTTTCTTGCAAAGACTACATGGCTTCTCTTTGATGCCATCTACTCTCTCCTCCTCTTTCTGCTTAGAATTCCCACCTTGCCCTAATCTGCACTTGGTTGGTCCAAAGCAGATTCTTTATTAACCAATGAATTCTTTATTAACCAATGAATATTAATTCATAGCATTATATAAGGGAATTCCACATCAAACTGGGTCACTTACAACTCCATATATGACCTTTCTTATCATTTTAGAGATGAACAAATGATCTGCCTTCATCACTCACTAGCTCCACACACAAAGCACAGTCAGGTTCTTCCTATCTTTATGTGTCCATACTCTATAATGACCACACTTGCAATCTGCTTTGCGACAGCTAGAAAACCCTAAAAATTAGGAGTAGCATCTAAATTTTTGTTGCTGACTATGTGATTGTAATTTGTTAAAGTCACATGGTAAAGACGAAAATAATTTAAGGAATTGCACTTAAGCAAAGGCACCAAAAACACAGCAATGTTTGGCTTTTACTCTTTCCCAAATTCAGGCCTTTCACCTTTCCTCAAGTAGATACTGCTTCTTCATTTACTATGGAGTAATGTTCATCAAGATTATTGTAAACTTAAAAGATACTTAATTTACTTAAGCTGCTGACAGCAGAGCTTAAATATTCTTCCTTTTCCAAGACTGTTATGCCTGGATATTGTCAATTATATCTAAAATAAATTCTATATATATGATTAAGAGTTGAACATGTCTGCCACATGTTTAAGGGTATTTCATGGAAACACAGGGCAAATCCAGAAAACCCAATTTCCTCGAAATGTTGGCAACACTGTACTTCATAGAGTATCTATACTTCACTGTCAACATTGCATATCTCCTGGGAACTATGGCTTGCTTCTGTTGTCTAGCAATGTGAGAAATTATCACATGGTTTATGCCATCCTGTGGTGTAGGAGGTCCTTCTGTATTTCTGTTGCTTTCATTGGTTGAATAAAGAAACTGCCTTGGCTTTTTGATAGGGCAGCCCTTAGGTGGGCAGAATAGACAGAACAGAAGGCTGGGAGACAGAAGGCACTGGGGCAGATGCCATGCTTCTCCAGACTGAGATGGATGTATGTTAGAATCTTCCCGGTAAGACCACTACCTCATGGTGACTTACAGACTATTAGAAATGGCTTAAAATATTATGTAGGAGTTAGCCAATAAGAGGTTACAACTAATGGGCCAGGCAGAGTTTAAATGAATACAGTTTGTGTGTAATTATTCCAGGTATAAGTTAGCCGGGACCAAAAGCAGGCCTGCGGCCAGGAGCTGGAAGCCAGGAGCAGGGGAACGCAGCCCCCACATCCCGCTCCTCCTCCTTACAACAATCCTGGGTGAAGATCAAAATTCAAAACCAGAAGTTCAGTTATATGTATGTCACTTGGGATCCAGCATAAAACTGGAGAATCTTGAGGCAGTCTTTCTCTGTATAACCCTGGTTGTCCTGGAACTTGCTCTGTAGACCAGGCTGGCCTTGAGCTCAGAAATCTGCCTGCCTCTGCCTCCCCAGTGCTGGGACTAAAGGCTTGTGCCACCACCACCAGACAATCTGAAGAATCTTAAATTAAGCCATTGTCAGTGAGGACTATATGCACTTAACTCTTCTCATGCCATTGTAGGACAAGAACTTGTCAGACATGAGCGTTCAGATGCTATCCCTCTCCATCCATGGGGGTGTCACCTGTATCGCCACATCTATAGTACAGTGTCCTATACACAGAAAGTACTCACTATTTTCGATGGTAGTTTAAATTATGTACCCAAGACAACATGGAGAGGTACCTAGAAACACAGCTGTAGGGTTCTGCATTGGGCACTGACTTTATTATAGAAAAAAGGAATATTTAAATTAAAAGTGTACGTTCTTTATTTACATAGAAGTAAAACGGGTACTCTGACACTGTAGAGAGCTTGTGTTGTTCTACCTTCAAGATATGATGACGCCTTTGTCCTTGATCTTTTCAAGTTTTTAGTTGAAAGAACTTCTGCTTTTTAAGTCAACTCATTTGCAAAAGAAATAATTTGTAATTCATATTTAAAGAGGAAAAAATATAGACTTTCAGTGCACATGGTTCAAGTCAGAAAGAATTTTATGATTATCTGGATCTGGGTCAAGACACTGCTTTCTCAGAAGCTTTGGTCAATGAATCATGTCCAACTTACATGCTAATTTCCATCATGATAAGGTTGTGCCTTCTATGAAGATGAATGGACCTTTCAAATGGTAGTTGTGCTCTCAGAATTTACCATGAATATAAACTCCTCCAAAAGATATTTTTCTTTTGCAAATGATGGACTAATTCATTCACTTTTTAAAATAAAATGATGAATGGTTGAATATAGAAATTGAAAATATAGGATGAAGTTACACGTCTATTTTCTTTCAATTGTCTGTGGAACATTTAAGTCCCTAGGTGCTTTTGCAGATGTGCTGAATTATGAATAAGAATCTTAAAAAAGATGTTATTTTGTATTTGTATATAATGCATTTGTTCAAATCCCTCATTCACTCCCCTCCAATGCCATTCCTATGCCCACACCTTTCCTCCACCAAGTTCATGCTCTCCTTTTCCTTTTGTGTCTAGTGCACATGGGTTTGAGACCATCATATCCCTGAAAAAAATAAGTCTCTACTTTCTCAGGATTTTATGTAAAATATGTATTTTATTTAAAATGTAAAAACTGTGCTAATGTTGTTCTTTGATTATTTGACAGATGTATACCGTGCATTCTGATTGCTGCTCTCTTTTATGCCCCTTGCGCCATTATTACCACCGCTTCTCATTACAAGTGTCTTTCCTACATTTGTGTCTTCTTTTTGTCTTGTGACCCACGGAGTTTAACCATGTCTGTCTGTATGACCTTGATGGGGAATTTCCTTTGGAAGCTGATGAAGAGAGAAGTGGGGGAACCCTCAGAGCCAAAGATCATCAACTCCGATTTACTCTGACTCAGAGACATAAAATGCTACCTCCTCTTAAATGATCATTCATCAATGAAAATCAAATAATAGGTAAATAGAACAGCTATGGGAATGGGTCATCTTTTGTTTGTTTGTCTGTTTGCTTTTTATCAATTCCTCTTCCTGAAGTAAACACAGTTTAATTTTATTGTGAAGATGCTGAACTCATCCTCTTATTTTAAATACAGGAGCTCATAGCCTGAGCTTATCTAATCAGAGATGATCTCTCAATTGTTGGTTTGATGTTGGTCTCATATCCTTTGTTAAAACAAATCGAGATATACATCGAGTTCAAAAATATATTCACAACCCAAGGTGAGACTGGCAGACCTGGTTATATCCAGTGTCATTAAACCAAATAAACACATACAAATGAAAGATATTTGTAGGCAGGATGCAAAGCTGAAAAGAGTGAGAGGAGATGGCAAATGAGAGCAACTAGGATGCTTCATAGAGATGTAGGAAATTGTCAAAGAATAAATTTAGTAGAGTTTAATAAATTCATTGGAGTTTATTGATTGAATATATACATTTTATCCACCAGCATATAAAATAAGACATACAGAGGGATATGAAATAATTTTTGAGCTGATATTACTTTTACAAAATGAGTTAAAGAAGGACTTATGGTTGTTTATTACCTAAACTTCATAATTATGAAACATACCTTCATAAAGTGGGATATCTAACTGGAGAAATGTCTTTTCATTGTATGTGGCCATGAGTGGAGAGAAAAAAATGGTCCTGGAATCCAGTATAGAAAGATGTCAACTAGTTTATGAAATCTCTCTTAGCCAGGAAATGGATAACCAATGGCTCTTTACTCACGAGGAGACCTTCCACACCTGTTGGATGTGAAGACTCATGACTCAAAAGTCCTAGACTTGTAGGGAAAGTAACCAAGATGAAAAGAATTTCCTTTTGAAAGTGAAGAATTGTGGCTTTGATATTAGTAAGGAATAATTGATTAGTAGAAGTATGTATTTAAGAAAATAACCTTTGAAAACAATGCATGGATAGATTCAGTAAGTAGATTTTTTTGTCTGATTTCCAAACAAGCTTTTCTTTTGATAACAGAATTGTTGGTACTTTAAGGAAGCTGTTCTCTACAAAATGTCTTTTGCAGTGGTGTTCTCATGAATTTGGCATGGCCAGTAGGACCATGACATCTCATTTCTAATGTGTCATTGTGCTTGCTTGAGCAATGCGTTTGCAATTGAAGCAGAGTCGATGAGTCTCTCTGTTGTATATTTTCTGATACAGTCTAGAGGGAGATGAATCAACACTCTGGATGAATGTAAGTCTTGGATGTTTTAAATCATAAGGAAACGGTACTTTTAAAAGAATGTAGAAAACAGTCTTTACCCAGATTCTGTCAGTCATACAGTCAAAGTTTATCTTGTCTTTTCTGTAGGTGAATTTCTTTTCATAGAAAACAAACCTCTGCCCTTGTTTATGTGAAATCATCTGGATATCTGCCATTCAAAGTCAATAATGTCATCATAACCCTGTTCATTGGTGTAAACAGGCAAATGTTGTCATAAAAACTGTGGGTTCAGAGTTAAGTTGAAATGTAAGACTCAAAGAAAACAAGTGACCTGTATTTACTAAAATAGCAGAAGAAGGAAATATTCAGTAGACACTTGGTAAGTACTGAGAATTCTACAGGTACCTTAGCAAGATTCAACTTTTTTTTGCCATGGGATTAAAGGAGAAGAAAAATGAAAAGAAGAAGGGAAAATGGAAAAAGGGCCAGAAGCAAAATAAATCCAACTGCAAGAAGTCCTGTGTCAATCATACCCACCCATGGTTGAACTCAAGCCACAGATGATCTGTACTGGCTGCTATCAGTGGAGAAGGACTGCCCGAGGCATCCCAGAGGGTTTTCCTTTGCACTTCTAAGGGGTGAAATCAGAGAAGCTCAGAACTTTGTTCAGCTTCACACAAGATGCTTCTTCCCCTCTGGGCTATTTTCTGTGACATTCACCTTAAGATCAAACAACTACCTGTAACTGGTTCTCTCATATCAAACCACAGGTTCTTGAGACACATGTTCAATGAACTAGAAAATTAGAGATAAAAAATTCACAGGAAGTTGTTTCCCCTTATTACCTATAGAAAATTGTGCTATTGACTCCATTAAAGGAAGAAAATAACTCTTTCAGAGAGGAAGAGTTTCAGTTTCATAGTCATCCTAGGTGATGTAGGAAATGGGCAGGAGGAAGGACAAATTCAAAGATAAACTGCCTGCAAGAAAGAGGCTGCTGGGGCACATCAGCAGTAAATGACAGGAAAAGGCCTTAAGTAGTGTGACATTATTTAGAGATGAACCGGCAGGCAGTATGTAGTGACTAGGAGACAGTTATTAAAGTGATAGTCAAGCAAAAATATATTTATAAGGATGGAGACTATGAAGCAAAGTGTATACTCAATGACTGGGAAGGGCTTAGTGAAATCAGGAAGAAAGAACAGGAAATACTGATCCAGGGGTTTAAGGCTGTAGAGTTCAATGGGATTGCAACGGAAGGAAGTAAAGGACTGAGGGACACAGATGATTATCCATGCAAAAAACAAAACAAAACAAACAAAAAAACAACAAATAAACCCTTGTACTAGCAAACAATAAAACAGACACCCAGATTATTAAAAATAACAGTGCTAAACAAAAATAGATGTAAAGAAAGAATGGAAGGAAAGTTCAGAGTCATGGATGATTTCAGCTCTGTATTTGATAGATAATAACACAGCAATTAATGTTTATCTGACCTATGCCTTTTCAGTGTCGTTATATTAATGCCATTTAATTTTAAACATGACATCACAAAGTACAAATCACTATTGGCCTTTGGCATATTGAAGTTCAGAAAACAGCGACTTTGAAGGCCATAGAGCTTGTAATCATCAAGTCAGAATTTGTTATCACCTGAGTTCTAAAGAGTAGACAGAAGAATAAATTCCACTTACTTTAAACAGGAAGACTTTGAAGACATTGAGTAGCTCCCTGGGTTCTTGGAAGGGATGACATATTAGGATATAGGCCAAGTTTAGATGACAGGTACCAGAAGACACCACAGAGCTGGCCTAAAAATCGAGTTGATGACTTCTCTGAATGTGAGTCATGTTTTCTTGGATATGACTGAGATTCTCTACACTGCTCTTCCCAGAAACCACTGTCTCTGCCACCAGATCCACCTGCCTTATTTTCCCGTTGACTTGGAAACAGACTCAGAAGCACTTCTTCCGTAGACCCAAGAGAAGGACTGGGGTGAGGTTAGGATGCGACCTGGCATGACAATTAAAACAGGCCTCCCTCTTAAAGACCTGCACAACCTGGGCCAGCACCAAGTGGAGAGCCTTCTAATGTTTGCCATGGAGGATACCCTTTCCCTCACTCCATTTCTATCACTCTTTGATACTAATATCAGGAAAAAGAAATGACTTGGTTGATGAGAAGATTAATGCTGTTTTAATCCGCTGAAGCATTCCAAGATCACTATGGAAAAAATATGTTGGAGACATTAGGACTCTTTGCCGCAGAACATCAGGTCATTTAGTCAACTGCTTATTAAAAACTATCATTACATCTATTCATACCTATGACACTGACATAGAGGTTTTGATAATTCTCATACTGTTCTGTTCTTCATTTCCAGAACAGTGAAAATGGATGACAGTGACATTTCATGGGAGTCGCTGTACTCAGTAATCAGGAAGTACTTGTAAATGCTTACAAGGCACAAATGTAAAATGCAGGCAGTAAATGTATTCTCCAAATCATTTTCAAACGAAAGGAATTTTTTCTTAAATTTTTACTTTTTTAACAAAATCATTCCACTTTAAATATTCTTGATTTCTATGTTTCTCAAGCATTCTATGAGAAAGCCCATCACACATTCTAAAATTTCTGTCTGATTTGTAGGCCTCCCAATCTCTTTCATGTAAAACACTCCTTGCTTTCAATCAGTATCTTTTGTACCAGCCCTGATATTGGCTGCACAATGGAGAAACATATTCACAGACACACCGTGATGAAAGACTTGCCTGAGGCTTAATTAATGTTACATAAAACACTGAAGTAGTTACTCTTAATTATTACATGGAATGAATATGTAGATCTAACGTTGCAGGAAATTAGAATCACAGATTTGAGAACTTAAGATTGTTAGGACTTAAACTCTACACATTAACACAAAAAAGATGGCATAAATTTCATTAGTCCCTGACTATATAATTTACAATTTGAAAATTTCCCCACAGTTTCCAATCCCTGCATCTACAGTTCAATTATTCACTCTGTCACTCACTCTGATTCAAAGCCTGTCATAGGCATTTTAGTTTAAAGAGTTGGTACTAACACCCTAACACTCATCACAATTAGGGAGTGTCTAAAATCCTACAAAAGCAATGTGAGTGCGAAAGGGTTTATTGTGGCTCACAGTTGTGGAGGGATACAATCGTTGAGGTGGGGAGGCAAGTCAGCATGCAGGGAAGGCATGGCCACAGGAACAGGAGGCTTACTGATCACACTGCATATAAACTCAGCAAGCAGGAAGTGAGGTCCCTTTACAGAGACATAAGGCCTGCCCCCGGCTAGTCACTTCCTCCAGTAAGGCTCCATGCCCTAAAGGTTTCACAGCCTTCCTAAAACAGCTCCACCAGCTTGGGACCAGGTGTTGAAACAAGAGAACCTCTCAGGCATTATACATTCAATCCACAACAGGGAGCCTTTTCTTAGATAAGTGTAGCCAAATATTGACGTAAAACTATTTCTTCACTATTCTCACTGTGTAAGATGTACAGCAAAGTTAGGATCAAATTTTGAACCATTTCCTTATGAAAGAATGGAGGGAAACCAATGTGTAGCAGCATCTAAAAGAAAAATCAATGGGTTAATTTTTTTTGACATTGACAAAGGAAAACAGAAAACTTAATTTATTCCCATAATTAATTTTAAGTGGTAAAAGGGACAAGTTACCCAATAAAGAATATAAAAGCAACGTGACAGAATAATAGTTGCTTAGTAATACCCACATAAGCATGTCCAACACGGATGGACATTTAATCACCATGATAAAACAACTTTACATGTAATTAAGAATGCTGACATAGAAAGAATATTCCTTACTATCAAAATAGTCAGTGTAGGTTCAATATAATAAAAAATGATTGCTTTTATGTCAAGAAGGTAGGAGGATCAAAATTCATAAGGTAGTTATGAGAAAAAGAGAGTGAGAGACATAGAAAAGGACAAATGGAAGAAGAAAGATTAGATAGATAGACTGATGGATAGACAAACAAATAGACAGATATAGATGAATAAATAGATGATAGAAGATGGATGTATTGATATTCAGATGATATAAAGCTGTCTAGATATATAGATGATGGATGGAAGGACAGATAGATGGACAGATAGATGAGGAATGAATGGATTGATGGATGGTAGATGATTAATAGATAGATGATAGATAGCTGTGTAGAAAGATAGATGATAGGTAACTGGATAGGTAGGTAGATGAGAGAGAAGATGAAGGAAGAAAAGTCAGGAGTTAGAGAGTACTCAAAAGATGGGAATGTGCTATCCATGCAAACTTTGAGAATAAATTCAGTCCTTGATTTTAGGTACTATTGATGTTAAAGAATACAAGAGAATAGATGTATGCTGTTTTTAAGCCATTGTATTTGAGGTAATTTTTTATATCCCAACAAGGAAATGAATGGATATTTATGATTAGTTTTTCAATATTGACATATTGAAAATATTATTGGAAATTAAATTAAGCATATTATAATTGTGATTGCATTTGGCATAGATTTGAGTTATATAGATACCGAAATTATTTTAAAGGGTTATTTCAAATTTTTTCAAGAACAAACAAACATAAAAATCTCCTATTTTACAAAATAATGAACAATGAAGAAAAAGAAAATAATATGTGACTTTTAAATTTGTTTTGCAAGCACTTCTGGTATTAATATATTATATAGTAGTAAGTATATAAACAAATATCTAGTGTTCATGAAATCAAGAGCTTTGCCTTTCTTTTGCTGGAAAGCTCATTAAAATTTATGAGCTAAAATCTATTAGGTTTTGATTGGTTGTGTTTTTCTGTAGTGATAAACATTTTTTTACAAAGAGATACATTCTTGGTTACCCACTGCCAAGTATTCAGTCATAAAAAACATACTTACATGTAATGTTATATGAACTGGATGCCATATTTAGAACATATATGCATATATGTAAATATGCCATGAATTTGGGACAAGGAGGGGTATCCAGGGGATTTGAAGGGAGAAAGAAGGGATAAATAGAAATGTAATTATATTATAATCTCAAAAATTTTAAAACAATATTCTGTGTGTTCCCACAGTTTTCAAGTAAGATTGTACAGTTTTTTTCTATTAAAATGCCTATGACTTTTTTTTTCAGAAATGGCAAAAAAAATCCTGAAATTTATATGCTCACTCAGAGAATCCCAAATTGATAAAGTGAAACTTAAAACAGAAATAAAAGTTGTTGGCCTTGAATCAACCTTCAAAATCAATTACTAAGTATTAGTCATAAATGCCCTTTGATATTTGGGGAACACAATTCAAAACCACAGGGAGACATGCCTGATATACATACAACAGTGATTTCTGATTGGGGGTTTTGAGTCATGTCTTACACATGTAGCAGTAATTTCTGTTTGGAATTCTTTTCTTTCCTGGTACTGTATTAAAA
Organism: Dicrostonyx torquatus; assembly: GCA_028555095.1. NCBI lineage: Eukaryota > Metazoa > Chordata > Mammalia > Rodentia > Cricetidae > Dicrostonyx > Dicrostonyx torquatus. The sequence goes on along the minus strand of JAQHUG010000216.1, from coordinate 2,400,007 downwards.
TATTCTGAAAGTGAGTCACTTTGGGGTCAGTTCAAGATTACAATTCGTTGTGCAGGGGAGTCCCAGGAGCAGGAGTTTCCCTGGCACAGGTTTCTCCCAATCTCCTCAATGTCCCCCATCAAGATGACTTTCGTTACTCTCCCCTTCTGTCCCGCCCCCAACTCACCTTTTGTGGTCAGTCCACCTAACTCACTCACTTAAGTTCCCATCCTCCCATTCCCCCACTCCATCTCCAGCTTACTTAGGAAATTTCTTACAATTATTATATTTTAAAAAGAAGTTCAGTATGATACATACCCATGCCATCTTAGCATCTTGGAGTCTGAGGCAGAAAAGCCATGCCAAGCTATATAATAAGATCCCATATAACAAATAAGCAAGCTTCAACAAACAAGCAACAAGCAAGACAATAAGAAGCAAGGATGTAGGCCAGTGGGTACACGTGTTCAGTGTTGATCAGATGTCAAGTGGCATAGTCACTGAGGGAAACAGTATAGAGTGTCCTCAAAACCCAAATAGAATGATCACATGATCCAACAATCTCACTTCTAGATATACATCCAAAGAATTCAAAATGAGATCTCAAAGACTCTCTTCATTCTCGTGTTTCTTGAAGGTTTATTAACAATGCATGAACCAGAGATGCTTGGCCTCAAAAAACCCATGGGCAGATGAATGGACAAGGATCAGTTAAGAATATCATTCATCTTTTAATTGGTTTATTTTGTTTATTGATGTCTAGTTTCTTGATTTCTTTGTATATTTTGGAACTCAGTCCTCTGTCTGATGTGGGATTGGTAAAGATCTTTTTTCATACTACAGGCTGCTGGTTTATCCTATTGACAGTATTCTTTGCCTTACGGGAACTTTTCAGTTTTATGAGGTCCCATTTATTAAGTTTGGTCTTTGTGTTTGCACTATTGGTGTTCTGTTCAGGAAGTTGTCTCCTGTGTCAATGCATTCAAGCCTATTTCACACTTTCTCGTCTATCAGGCTCTCTGCATCTGGATTTACGCTGAGGTCTTTTAGCCACTTGAACTTGAGTTTTGTACAGGCTAATAGATATAGATCTACTTGCAATTTTCTACATATAGACATCCAGTTACACCAACACTATTTGTTGAAGATGCTTTCTTATTTTTCATTGTATAATTTTAGCTTCTTTGTTGAAAATCAGGTGTCTGTAGGTGTTTGGGTTTACATCTAGCTCTTCAATTCAGATCCATTGATACACCTGTCAGTTTTTATGCCAATACTGTTCAGTTTTTATGCAATAGCTCTCTAGTAGAGTTTGACATTGGGTATGCTGATACTTTCATGAGACCTGCCCTTTCCTAAACAGAAATGGAGGAGAAGTGGATTGGGAGTGGAAACAGAGAGGGGGTAGAGAGATGACTGGGAGGGTAAATTATAACAGGGATGTAAAATAGATAGATAAATGAATAAAAATGAAAATACAATATGAAATACAAATTTAAAAAAAGAATGCTATGCATCTCTAAAATGGAAGAGCATTCTGATCTAGACGGCGCTAAGGATGAACTTTGAGGATATTATGCTAGGTGTCATAAGCTAACCAGAAATATTGTGTGATTCTACTCATCTAAAGCATATAAAATAGTAAAAAAAATCATAGAAACAAAAAATAGAATGATGGTTGCTAAGGATTAGACCCTGGAAAGGGGGAATTAGAATTAATGGATAGAGATTTAGATTTGCATAATGCACACCTGTTTCACGACAATGTGGCTATACTTAGCACCACTCAAATTCACACTTAGAAATATTTAAGGTGACAAAATGAATGCTATAAAATTTTTATAGCAGTTAAAAACTCCTGTTTGACTTTGAAATGGTTATAAACTTGCACAGGAATTATGGGACTACAACAAAAATGTAGCCCTGGTATTGGCATTTTAACTAAGGATATTTATCAAAGTGAAGAACTTAGTATTTATACAAAATGCTAATCAAGTTATACATGTCCAAGTTATACTTTTTCTGTATATGATAGCTTTGGTCTCAAGTCTGATTATAACTTGTACCTATTGATCTACATTTTCACCCCTTCTGTATTCTGCCGCAGCTCTGCATAAACTGGTGGTGCACAAACCACACAGACTTAGACACCTCTCCACATACACGCCCACACTCATCACACACAACACACGTCACACCCCATGTGCCCACACACAGACAACACCCCCACACCGCCTACACACACACTATACACACAGATCACTCACACACTACACACACATTCACACTGCATACAAACACCCCCCACACACCACCCTACACACACACTATACACACAGATCACTCACATACTACACACACACAACACCACATACAAACACCCCCCCACACCCACACACATCACATACATCATACACACACTACATACTGCGCACACACCACACTATACACACACACACACACACATACACTAATCACCATACTATTCAGCTATGAGAAGGATGCAATTCTGCATCCGTAACTACATGAAAGAAAGTGAGACAAGTCAGGTACAGAAGGACAAGTGCCACAAATCTCACAAACTGAATTTAAAAAGTTGATTTCATAGGAGTCAGAAAAAAGTAGTTAATTTCATTTTTTTTGGAACAAGAAAACCATGTGGGGCAGAAGTATAAACAACCTCAAAACACTTTTGCAAAGTAATTTTGAAAATTATTATAAAGTTTTCCATTAAAAATTGCATAGCAGTCAACAGAAGGGATGAATTAGACTCTTGGCCTATTCTCCGTATTTTATGAGTTACATTGTCTGTGAGAATTAAGTAGTTTGTGAGGCTGGGTGTCTCTGTGGTCCCTTCTGTACTAGAATGCCTGAAGAGTTGTTGGGGTCTCCCCCACCTTCCATACATGTTGGAAGCCTGAAGAAGTAGGTTCTACAGTCCATGAAGGAAGCAGCAGCAGCTCCACGGGATAGACAGAACCGTAGTGAGAGTGGAGGCCAAACAGGTGAAGAGCTGCAAGCCTTCCTCCTTCCATGTTTTACCTGGGTGCCCCCACGTTTACAGTGGGTCTTTCCATATCAATTAATAAGAGACCTTGACCCACAAATGCATCCACTGGTTTGCCCATGTAGGTAGTCCCTCACTGAGGCTCTTTCTGGGTGGTCTTACACCCTATCAAATCGACAGTGTTAAGCTTTAGAGGTAGTAAAAGCGCTTGCCACTCTGCTACACCAATAACCTGAGTTTTGTCTCTGGATCCCATGGTGGATGCAGAGAGCCAGTCCTGAAAGCTGTCCTCTGACTGCATGCACAAACACTCTGTGACATGTGAACTCTTTCACTCACACATGTCCCACAATAAACACAAATATAAAAATAAAAATGAATAATAATAAGAAGAATAAATGCTACTTGGTGTGTTGAGTAACAAACTATAAATAAAAAATAAGAAGACTGGACTACAGCTTAATAGTGGGTTTTTTTGTTTTGGTTGCTGTTGTTTAAATTTTTCCAAAAAAGCTAGATAAGCATTTATTACTACAATTTGAAAAATCAAATGTCATTTGTTTTAGAAAGTTAGACAGTAATTGTTCTTCTAAACTATGTAATGCTGTAGAAAGAAAAGAACCATGTGCGAGAAGGGAGCTGCTGAAGGGACAGCTCACCCACTGAAGCTGTAAATACTGGGGTTTTCATGAGGTTTCACAAGGCTTGTCTGTATATGCACATTTCACTTAGATACTAATAATGTCTTGTCAGCTATAAAAGACCTGAAATAAAAGGTCCACTTTTCAGAGAAATCAATTTTATCTTATTCAAGACACTAATAAGTTGAAAGATTTATTCTTGGAATTAGACCTAGAGTAATGTTGGGCCATATCTGCAATGGGATCCAGATACTAAACCAAAGACACTGGGATGAAGGCAGAGGCTGCTTTGAAATATGAAACAGAGTTACATTCTCGCTTTGGTATAATGGATGGAAATCGTTAGGTCACCTGTGGTGAAGAGGTTGGTACACAAGGGATCTAAAGAGAGGCAGTGTTTCCTAAAAGGAAAGCTGCTCATTAAACACCTCCTAGCAATGCACAGTGTAATTTCTGCTTCCTTTATTTCGTTTTGAAAAAAGTGGGAAAGGAATTAGTCATGTTTTCCACTTCTTTGGTTTAACTTAGTGTGGCACTGGCTCCATTCCAAAGTTGAGTTTGGAATAAAATGTAAAGAAGACAACACCTTGAGTTCTAAAGACACAACAATGCATGACTGTGGACTACTGCATGCCACATGCTTTCATTGTGTCCGTGGGTCCCACCATGATATGCCCCAGAGAAAAGCCACACATACATTGACAAAACCCAAAGACTTACAGGGCAAACATGCCAAGGGTTATAGGTTTATTTAAAGATGATTACATATGACTCATTGTATCTAAATACTTTCATGCTCTGGATATTATAAATATTCATATTAACATTTTTGGAGTAATTTGTCAATCAAATATGTTTTTATGGCAGATACGGCATTTTACCAATCCAGAACCACTGATGATTGACAAGAGTGGTTATTACAGGATTGTAGAATGAGACTGAGGTGTGGGCTCCCATAAAAAGCAGCTTTTCTTGCAAAAAGCACATCTATTTACAGAGGCATGCCCCATCCCCACCTTTTCCTGTTTCATATTGCACCATTGGTTAGTTTCCTGTCTTTAATTTCTTTCTGATCACCTCTGAACAATCTAGATCTCCAACTTCTAGCGTATTTTTATTCTAATCCATTGTATTTATCTCTCACTTCCAAATTTATACTAAAATTCATAAATTTTTTATAGTGACACTACATTTCTCTATAAAAGTTTCATATTCCTCTTATGTGTTTGCAGGTATCAGAAAATTCCTGGCTTCCCCGTGGCAATGTTCCTCAACCTCTCCAAATAACGACTATTTCTGAAGGCCTTTCTTGCAGGAATCAGCATGAAAATAAATAGATGTGGCAATAACACCAAGGTGTCAGTATTATAATCCACTGTGTTGCTCAGGGTCACTGAAAAGATTTTCCACTGATTACCCTGCAGTTGATGCCAGTGCTTTAATTAAAAACATTATCATTATAAAAACTGTTTAATTAGCTCAGAATGTCTATCACAAAGCCTTTTCTTTATATACTAGTCATCATGATCTTTAATGAGAGAAAATTTCTCTTACTAAAATATAAAAGAAAATAATATCTAAGTTTTATTTGACATAATATTTAGAGTCTAAATTGAGCTTTTTTTGTCCTTTGGTTTTATTTTTTAAATTTTGACAATTTTTGTCTTATTGTTACTTGTTTTGTTTTTCACTTTTGCTTTATAAATGTTTTTTTTTCTATGAGAGATGAACTTGGGTGGGTGCGGAGGTGGAGGGACCCTGTGAGGAGTTGGGGAGGGTAAAATATGGTCCAGGTATAGTGTCTGAAAAATTGTAGTACATAAAAGAGTGTAATGGCTTATCAAATTTGATTGAATGGCTTGGAAATGTAGTTCTGACTTGTTTTTTCTATTGGTGATACACTTACAAACATAAGGTAGTGATAGATCTATCTCTTTAACAACTACATGCTGATCTTTATAAAGCTAATACTTGCAATGCATATTTCAGCCTCTATCTGTAAACTGGTATTAAAATATCGATGTAATTCTTTTATAGCAACATAACTGGATCCCCATCAGACATATAGCTAAATCCTAACTACTTAATTGGCATCATCTTCTAAAGTACTCTGAATGCAATTAAAGTATTTGAATAACTATTTTAGCCGAAGAGTAAAACATAATCAGTCGCTCCTGATTCAGACACAATTTTCTATAGGTAGTAATTACAATTAAACATTAAGAACCACAACACTTAAAAAATACACGTCCTTATATACGCACTGCTATACAAGTATTGCTTTACAGATTTTAAGGGAGCCCTAGACTAGAAACCCAGGGAGGAGATAAAGTCTGCAGGACAAAGCATGGGGCCTTGAACAAAATATTGGCCTGAGATTTAAATTCTCCAAGCTCTCACAGGCCTTGATTTGTAGATTATCTTATCATAAGCAGTACAAAAGTCTTTTCCGTAAGAAAGAGACCTCCTTCCTCACAGTCCTCAGAGGGCTGACGGAATGCAGCGGGGCATGGAGGCACTCAGTTTTTCATGCAGCAGAGGATGTACAAATGGTACCTTTCCTCTTTTCCTATGTACACCCAGCATATTTTGTGCAATTAAGCCGCAATACAACATTATCCATAAATGCAGAGAAGAAATAAATTGGCAGTGATGTCACTTCAATCTGGAGAGGTGAGTTGCCATGGCAACCAGAATATCACCATACTTTTCTCTTCAGTTAGGCAGTGACAGAAACATACTTCACCTACTGAAAACAACGTTAGAAAAGTCTCTGGAGGTGCTGACATTGGTGGATTTTGAAAACTACTTGCTGGGGTCTAGAGCTACTTCAAGGCTTATAATTTTCTCCTGCTAACTGACAGAAAAGATGTGGACCCAAGGGGGGAGACTTTCTCAATGTGCAAGATTTGTTCCTTGAAGGCTTCTTCAGGAGCTCCTCCGGCTTGGAAGATCGCTCAGATCGTGGTGACAGGCTACTGCTGAACTCTACGGTGCTTCCATTCCCGGCACTTGTTAAAATAAATGTGTTTATGAAGAGTGACACAAATAGAGATAAGCGCATAAGGAAAATCCTTTGAACTGCATTTTATTTTTAGATATTTATTATCATTATTTTAAATAAGCACACGCATATATGTACACTTAGCAGGGTATGCAGTCCGCCAAGTACACATGAGGACAAATGACACAGAGGGGATAAGCATCAGGTACCCCTCGAGATGGGGCTACCTGTGGTTGTGAGCCTAAATCCTGTGTTCGGTAGGAGCAGTGTGTGCTCTTTATGCCCTAGCTGTCTCTCCAATGCTATATTGCATGTGGGCTGAAAACTCCCGTGTTTCAGGCTGATACCAGTAATGAGACTTGTCTTTCCTCAGGTCTGCAGAGATGATTCTGTGGTTAACAGCACTTGACACTCTTACAGAGAGCTTGTATTCCCTTCCCACCTTTACAAGGCAGCTCACAACCATCCTTAACTATAGGTCCAGGAGATTCTATGCCTTTTTCCAACACTATAGGCACCAAACACATGTGGTGCACACATATACGAGCAGGCAAAACACATCTGTACATAAAATAATAACATATCTCTTTTAAAAAGATATGACTCTTATTCTTCTCTGTTCTGGTGGATTTACTAAAAATACATAGTACATATTATGTGTTTTTTAAAACATAATCCCTCTTTGATGAATTTCTAAGTTTTATTTCTGAAAGTGCTTTTTTTTTTCCTGAAGGATTTACTAGAATAACTATAATCTATTCCCACTGTATCTCTTCATAAGAAAATCCTAGTGGTTATGCAGGGGTTCCAATGTATTTTATAATAATTAGTAACAACAAATAGAAGGTAGTCGAACATCAATTGAACGTACAACAGGACAATGATTCTATATGACTTTATAAGCAAATGCATGAAATAGACCCCCTCGTGCATTTGTGAAAGGTGCAGATGCCACAACATTCACCGAGTGAAACCAGGTGGCAAACATCGGGGAATTTTGTTCTTTTCCTCCAGTTTTCCAAATACACAAATGTGCATTATATCTTTGTTTAAATGTAGTTTTTGAGACAGGGTCTCACTGTGTAGCTCTGAGTGATCTGGAATTTACTGTGTAAACTAGGCTGATATCCACCTACCCCTGCTTCCAGAGTGTGAGGACAAAAGGTGTGTGCTACCTCACTCAGGAAAATGTATTTTATTTTTAAAAGGTACATAGATATCAGTTAGAAATTTATACATGTAACTATGAACTACCTCAGCTCTTAGAACTTGATGGTTCAAGAGATAAGAGTCCCATAACACAGGATAAGAATTTCAAAAATAATTCATTTTGATAAAGAGCACATTTACACAAAATATGTGCTAAATAAATTTGGAAATTAAAAAATTACAAAAAGGTAGTGTTAGCATTAAAATAAGAACTAGAATAGTCTATGGTCTTAATTTAAATACTGCCTCTTCTTCATTTCCTTTCAACCTGTCTCAAGTATTCTTTTTCCCAATAAATTTCAGACTCATTTTAATCAACTCTCAGGATAATCTGTTGAAAGTGACTGAATTATATCTATAAATAAAATCCGTGAAAATGTCAGTTTATAAAATTGTTTTTATATCCTACACATTCAGGCTTATCACTGTTTCCAATAGAATCTCATAATTTTCTGAATAAATCCGTATTTTTTTTGATGAGCGCAAGATATTTTACGATATTTTCTACATTTTACTTGTACAAAAACGCTGTCTTATTGAATTGCTCACATCAAGTTGCCTTGGGCATTGGCATTTGTAACCCAGTTATCTCTGTCCTGTCATTTCCTGATAGAAATGTGTTAAACATTTTCCTCTGTGGCTGGAGATATCAATTATTTTGAGTTAGTCTGTCAAGTTTCAGTTATTTAAGATACATATGACTGTTGTGATCACGCTCTTTTAGGAAATGGGAACTTTTATCAGCATGTAGTCCATTTTATCTTAAACACTGAGTTCAAATGCTATGTCATTGCTGAAGTCATGTGAGTTTGTTCCGGGCTTGCCTGGGGACCAGCACGGGGCAGCACTTGCCAGGTGCACTTCATCTTTTTGTTTATTGTCTAATATTATCTTTTTAATTTAGGTTTTTATACAGTATATTTTGACTATGTTTTCCCCTCCTCAATTACTCTCAGACCCTCCTCCTTACCTTCCCACCACACCTATTCTATGTTTCTCTTCTCTTTATCTCACTCTCTCAAAAAACTCACAGAAACATTAAAAAATGAAAATAAGACACACAATAAACTTCAAAGTGAACCAAACATCCTCTCGAAGCATATAACACCAAAATAAGAAGAATAAATAACAAGGTAAGAATACCGGTCTCCCCCAAATAAAACCTCATGGAGTATGTTTTGCGTTGGCCAACCTCTTCTGGCTCTGGGGCCTACCGAGTGACACTCCACTGGAGAAAACTGGTTTTCCCTTTGCTAGTGGAAATCAGTTGCAAATAAGTTCTTAGCTAGCAGGGGCTATGTGTCTGCTCCTCCCTCTCACGCTGTGGACCTGTCTGCCTTCAACCTCCGTAGGTCTTGTGTTACTTACACTTGGAGAGCACACTAAATTGTATCTCTCTGATAATTTGTACGCTGAAATCCTAATCCTTGGTCATGATGGATTTGGAGAAAAGACTCAGGGAGATAATAAAGCTTATGAGAAGTCATAAGGGTAGATCCCTAAGGAGAAGAAAAGGGAAAGGTTTCCCTCCCTCTCTGCACAAAGGAAAGCCCATCTGAAAAAAGATATTGCAAGAAACCAAAATGATTGCAAACTAGCAAGAGAGTTTCCACCAGAAGCCACTCACAATGAACTTCAACCATTTAGCTTCAGAAGAAACATAAATAAGTGGATTTCTGTGGTTTGAGCTGCCCAGGTTATAGCTTTACTAGAGCAGTCATAGCCAGCCGAGAATGGATCCTTACTGACACAATACCACTTTAAATTTGATTCATATTTTGAAGTAGTTTTGCTATGGCTGTCATGCACGAGATGTGGTTTATAGTTACAAGTTCTTAGGGGATGTTCCTCTCTCTCCACTCAATGCTCATGTGCAACCAAACAAGTTCATCTCCAGCTATTTGGGACACAGCACTTTGGAAAATGGGGTTAACGGTTGAGTGGCTTCTCCCATTGTAAAAAAAAAAGAAAGAAAGAAAATTGGAAAATTAAAAGGCAACATAGACAACACAATAAGAAGCAAGAGAAAGAAAAGAAAGGGAAAAACATAGTAGAAAAAATGGGAGGGGAAGATTCTTTTCAAAACGTTACAAAAAGAGTCAGCAACCCCCCTAGGAGTGGCCGCCATGGAAGTGATTCCAGCCCCTTGGGGAATGCAGTAAAAGTTGCTGCCGGATGCTGCATGCATCCTTCCAGTACGCAGGTAGTATTGTATAAATGTTGGTCCATTTAGCATTTTTTGAAAAATGGTACTCTTAGGGAGATATTATTGCCTTTTCTAAAATCTTACCATAAAACATGGAAATGACTAGTTGTATATGACTACTTAAATTTAAATTAATAATAAATACAATGAAAGCAACTTTATGATTGGATTGAAGTCTCACTCTTCAAGATGAAACCCATACCAGGCATCATTTTTGGGGCCAAGAACTTGTAGATAAGGTGGCTACAGATCCAATGTAAGAACCCTTTACAATGACTCTGCTACATGGATATAGTATTAAACTAACTCCTAATGTCTTATCTTATACCCATGGGTTAGGGCATCTCACAGTCAAGATCAGAGAAACACTTCTTTGCAGTAAATTTTGATGGACGGAGACCTACAACCGCAATTAGGTCAAGGTATAGAGAGTAAGAGATTGCAGGATGCTTAGACATAGATGGGCATCTATATCACACAGAGCCACCAAAGCACAGGAACCATCATGGAAGAGGTTTGGAATAATTGCATTTCTGCAAAATTTTTTCAGACCTTAAAATAACATACCTACCATTATCTGTTTTTAATGAAGAATTAAACTAGGAAACACAACATAACTGAGTTTACCTTATTTTTATTCTAATTTTAATTATGTATTATTATTCATTGGAAAACAGTATTTTTCTCATTTAGTTGCCACACATGTTATCTTTAAAACTTTTTCCTTTGCTATGATATTTTATAAACACTCACAACCTATAATCCTTAGGGGTCTCTTCTATCATAATATCAGAAATAAAAATTAACAGTCATTCAAGATCATATAATATAAGGTCCTGTAACATATTCTCTATATTCTCATGCCCAGGGAACCCTCCTGGCCATAACGATATATAAACACAAGTTAACCTATTTTCTATGAAGAAATATATTTGACTTCATTTAAGCAAGGGACAAGGAAATGTGCAGTATACAGATTTCAGAAAATATAATTACCTTGCGAGATACACTTTGTACTGACTTTTGTTCAGAGAGAAATCTCAGACTCTATCACATGTCAAGAATCATCACTAGATGAAGTTGCAGCCCTTTTAAATGCAAATACCGTTCTAGACATTCCATCAGGGAAAGAGGTTGGGAGAAAATGCTGCTAGTCTCTGTAAACTCCAGGGAGTGAGGCCAGCTCTCACATCAGCCAAAAAACAGACAATAAAGGGGTCTTTAAAATCAATTATTTTCATTTTAAGTCTTGTAGACGATTCTGTGTTCTGAACTGGAATTCTCATGGGGAAGTATGTAGACATTAAAATTGTTCATGTCTGTGATAGGCACTCATGAAAGTCTATGTATAGCTTCCACATTTATCAACTGCAAGGGCCCTTTAAACCCCTTACCATGCCACTTGGTAACTGGATAGAGAACACAACTCAACTGTTTTGTTGCTTTAAAAAATAGCTTGTTTCAGTCCATAAAAATGCCCCCACAGCACTCTAATTTTCTCATTGACTTTTCCAATAGAATCCTAAATTTTCTGCTTTTTAGCCAAAGAAAATCTATTAATATATTGTCTTGGGAATATTGAAAGTGTGCCATTAGGAAACACCCTAAATCTAGCATTCAGAGACTAAAGGCTATATGCACTAGCTCCAAAAATGTTTTCCCTGGGCATCCACAAGATTTCCAAGTAAATTTTAGCTTTTGTTTTATTAAGAAAAATATCATAATCTGGTGTGGGAGGTCCTTCTGTCTATGTGTTGCTTTTATTAGTTAATGAATAAAGAACTGCTTTGAGCCTATGGCAGGTAAAAACAGAACTAGGTGGGGAAAAATAAGCTGAATGCTGGGATAAAGAAGAGCAGAGTCAGAGAGAGACACCATAGAGCCACCGCTGTAGACAGATGTGCTGAAACTTTGCTGGTAGGCCACGACCTCATGGTGATGCACAGATTAATGGAGATGGGCTAAATTAAGATGTAAGAGTTAGCCAATAAGAAGCTAGAGCTAATGGGCCAAGCGATGATTTAAT
>JAQHUG010000216.1:2354270-2365689 GCA_028555095.1 Dicrostonyx torquatus | reverse complement strand
CTTCTCCAATATCCACCCTTCCTCCATCTCCACCCTCCCACAACCCCAGGCTCTCCCCAGTTCTTCCCTTCTCCCTTCTAACCCCCTCCCTTTCGCCTAAGCCTAGAGAACCCAAATAACATGGTGAACCCAAAGAAAAACATATATAGTTCCTCCTGGAAGTCGGAAGCAAACAAGAGCACCAGGCAAAAGTTGGAAGCACAGGTGTGGAGATGGGGGTGGAGGTAGGGATTCGGGGTGGGGGTAGGCAAATGGTTTGCTACTCTTAACGTAGTGTCCTCTCTCATATTATTTCCTTCTTGAAGTCTCAACAATTTTCTATTGCGCCAAAGCAAACTAAAATTTATCATGATTGTTTTATTTGTGTGTGCGACACGTGCTTGTGTGAGTACAGGTGTATGTGTGCCACAGCCACAGTAGGTGTGTGAAGGTCAGAGAACAGCTGTCAGGAGTCAGTTCTCTTCATCCGTCATGGTTCTGGGATTAAACTCAGATAAATATGCTAGGATGGCATGCGCTTTTCCTCACTGAGCCACAGTGCCAGCCCCTATGTGCTGAATTTTTAATCTACTCACCCTGTTGCACAATGTTGTGCCCAGTTTAGTTCTAATCACCCTTTCAAATAATTGTTCTTAACTTTATAGATGCAATTTGAATGCTACAGGGAGAAGGAAATGAAGCTTGACAACTAATGAAGTCTTGACAATTGTGTTTTATGCCTAGTGATCCCTTTGACATGGTCTTCCTTCCTTCATTTGTCAGGGAAACCAAGGTTATCAGTCATTATGGACATCACTTGTGTGTGTGTGTGTATACATATATATATATATATATATTATACATGAATTTAATGCAACTAAGAAGTGAATACACTACTTATAGGGAAAAGTTATTTCATTTAGTTCCCTCTTCTGAACTGATTTTAGGTCCTGATAAGGTGACAAAAACTAACCAATGTGCTTTTATGTTTTATGAACATATATGCTTAAGCCCCAGAAATAATTTAGGAGGAAAAAAGGTTTCGGTTGGAAAAGTGATTGATCATTTGTTGATAATAAAAAATGATTTTAATTTCTCCCTCGACCCCTAACACTGGATTTTTTTCTCATTTTATATATGTATATAAATTTAGCAGAGGAAATGATTTTGAAAAGTGCTGGAGGTTCAAGCTATATTTGGGGATAACTGAATCTGAAATTCGTATGACTCCTACGTAGTCTCTGCTTTTTACGTGGAAGTGGAAGATAAGTTGTAGCCAGAGTGGAGAGCATCTTGTGCAGTGCACCAAAGCACAGGCCCCCTTGACTGTTAGGGCCCTTCTGTTTGAATGAGCAGATAGTTCCAGGATGGTTGTGTGAGCAGTAAAGAGATGGGCTGAACAGTTAAGCCAGCCTCTCCATCAAGAAGGCAATGGATATGGCAGGCAGACCTCCTCCATGCTTGGAAGAAGAGGAGGAAACTCTCAATACTACAAACAGATGTGATAATTCAAGTGTGTATTCCCTCACTCTGCTTATGTGCAACAAAGCTCCCAAGCACTTCACTAAGAAAGATTCAAAACAATCTCTGAAACATCATCTCATCTTCAAAATAACTTGATGAAGGGACAGGATTTACAGAAATGCTTTAAGTTAAGGGATGTAATTCCCTCATTTTTTCTGTAGCAGAGGCACAGAAAGACCCATGGTAGTTATTAATAATATAAAACCCAATTGAAAGTAATTGACTGACATCTCACAGAACCGATTACAGACACCATGCTGTGGTAGCAGCATACTGGTCACTGTACATTTTCTGTGACATGCATTTTCATATGTCAGTTTTAATCACCCACAGAGCAAGAATCTTTGCGTATGTCAGGACACTGCCGGCTCTCCTCATTCCCCTTTCATCATCACAGTGGGAGTCTTTCCTGGATCCCTCAGCAGCTGCTTGAAGACCCAGGGTAAAGAGATAAAGGTGATGGAGCGCATCACATGTTTAGTGACATCAAAGAAGGCAAAGCAAACTTCTCATGCCTAGACTCTGGTTCTCCCAGCACTGCTTTGGCAATTCAATTGCACAGTGTAAATTCCCGTTTCTGCTCACACATCCTTACTGAAGAGAATGTAAACAACCATGCGTATGTGTAAATTAATTAGGAAAACAATTGCATCGGAGGCCCCAGTGTACACACACCATATATCTTTCCCCTTTCAACAGACAGGTTAATAGCTTGGCCCTGCCTGCCTTCACATATGGCTTAAACTAATTTCTGAGGAGCAAATAGATTGTATCCGGGCAGGCTAGTTTTGGCCTTCATTTCTACAAATCATTGTATATAGCCCAGAGCAATATAGAAATATCAAAGTTTGAGGGGCAAATTCTACTTCTGAACAGTTTGATTGAAGCCACTAAGTCTGAATTCAACAGGTATGAGAAGTTCTGGACTGGGATTTGTATAGCACTCTGCTTTCTTCCTTACTATAAAGGAAACACAAAAATAATCAGACAAATGTCTCTTAAATGTTAAGGTTTTCATAGGCATCTAAGGATATAAATATAATATAATTAATAAGTATAAATTGAAATATACACAATATAGATAAGATTATACATAATTGCATTTATATTTTATTGTATGAACTATAATAAAAATTAAATGTACAATTCAAAATTGCAAGGATGAATTCTACTTGAAAAACTGGGAACAGAAATGGGATTTGAAGCTCTTGAGAGAGAAACACAGTATCTGGGGTTGGAAACCCTACCTAGCCCATTCTAATTCCATCCCTCCCTCCTTCCACATTCAGAGAGCTGAAAACATTTTCTCCACAAAGCCTCGTAGGTAGGGATCCAGATGCAAATTAAACCCTACCGATTACATTTTTCTTAAACTTCATAACTCGTGTGGTAGCTGCTGTTGGCAGTCCAGGTTTTAAAGCTGTCAGGATGCCCGCAAGTCATGCTGGAGCACCTGCTGTCTTGTCCGGTAGACATTGAGCAACTGTGATAGGTGTGGGGGAGGTGTCTTGTTCTGAGCTGAATCACTGGAGTGGTCTGAGTGTTTCTTTCGCTAGGTAAGTTGGTATAGTTCTAGGACTCTTTCCACAAGGCTCAACCAAAAAATTCTTCTAACTTTCTAATGGTTGAATTCTTGCTTACATGGCTTACTAGTGTCATTTGTTATCTACATTGGACTCTGGGTGATAAAGAGAATAAATCTTATAT
Source organism: Dicrostonyx torquatus (assembly GCA_028555095.1). Lineage (NCBI taxonomy): Eukaryota > Metazoa > Chordata > Mammalia > Rodentia > Cricetidae > Dicrostonyx > Dicrostonyx torquatus. The sequence continues at coordinate 2,362,479 of JAQHUG010000216.1, read as the reverse complement.
CTCCTAGTTAAGTCTCCTTAGAGCCAACAGGATTTTCAGGTACAATGTTCAAAGAAATTGCCAAATCTAAAGTGCAAGGTCTATTTGTCAATTAGTAACCTGGAGTCAGGCTGCCAAGTTACAGTTGTTAGAGGAAAGGAAATGATCCAGAACCACACGAGAAAGCACAGAAATGGTGGGGAGGAACTAACAGCACTGTGGGTTGAGTGTAAAGACGGTACATAGGCTCATGAGTTGAGACACTAGGTCCCAAGTGGTTGGAAGCATCCTGGAAGGTTGTGAAATCTTGCTAGAAGAAATGGATTACTGGGGATGAACTCTGAGGCTTCTTAGCTGGGTCATTCTTATCTTTCTAACTGTGGATAGAAAGTGACCAATTGTCTTATACTCCTTCAGTTGCATATTCACTGACAAGAGTGAATTGTAGCTCTTGAACTGTGAGAAAGAAGAAAAAAAAAAGCAAAATCCTTCCTTCTTTACATTGCTTTGGTTTGGTATTTCTATCAGAACTTTGAGACAAGTAACAAATGTCCTCGAAATTCCATCCCCCCGCCATGTTAAATTCTCTGATATTGCAGGCTTGAATCAGTTCAGGCAATTCACAGTAACTGAATACTGTACTTTACTGTGAAGGCCTTCACGTACATACAGCAGTCCTGAGTCACTTGTGGTTGAGGGCACTGGGTTCCAGTAAAATTCTGTTAACAAAGCTTCCAAGTGGTGTTCAAGAAAGAAACGGTAGCTGAGACATAAAGTAAATTACTGTGATGAAAGAACAAAGTGAAGACATTGGAGCCAAATTTAATAAAACTGTCACTGAGGCACGTGCTGCCTAATGCAGGGGAATGGCTGCTAACATGGTGATGGCTTCGTTTGAGGTAGAGAATAGCTCTGGCCTTGTAGGACTGCAGAACAAATGTGTGCTTAGCAATGTACAAAGTCAGGACTATGATTTCAAAAGTAAGTTTTGCATGAATGGTATCCCTCAATTTTCTAGCATCTCTTATTTACCTGGTATAGATAATAATATCTCTCTGCCATGATACATGTAATTGAGATGAGAATTAAATTAGCTAATGTGATAGGGTTATGAAAAATTAAGTTGCTTACCAGAAGCCTATAAAATGAGAAAAGTTTTTTACTAACCCCACATCTGACAGAGGACTAATCTCCAAAGTATGTCAAGAACTCAATAAACTAGACATTAGAACACCAAATTATCCAATTAAACAATGTGGTACTTATCTAAACAGATAATTTTAAACAGAGAATTCTCAACAGAAGAATCTCACATGGTTGAAAGACTTTTAAGGAATTGCTCAACATCCTTAGCCATCAGGGAAATGTAAATCAAAACATCTCTGAGAAACCATCTTACTCCAGTCAGAATGGCTAAGATCAAAAACACTAATGACAGATTATGCAGGGTGTGGGCTAAAGGGAACACTCCTGCATTGCTGGTGGGAGTGTAAACTGGTACAGTCATTTTGGAAATCAGTATGGCAATTTCTCTAAAAACTGGAAATCAATCTATTTTAAGAGCCAGCATTACCCACTCTTGTGCATATACCCAAAGGATGCTCAATCATACCACAAAGATACTTGTTCAACTATGTCCATAGCAGCATTATTTATAATAGCCAGAACCAGGAAACAACCTAGATGGCCCTTAATTGAAGAATTGATAAAGAAAATGTGGTACATTTACACAATGGAGTATTACTCAGGTGTAAAAACCAATGACATCATGAAATTTGCAGGTAAATGAATAGAACTAGAAAAAATAATTTCAAATGAGGTAACCCTGACCAGAAAGACAAACAAAGTATGTGCTCAATCATAACTGGATAATAGATGTAAAGCAAAGGCCAACCCACAACTGCAGACAAGCTAGGTAACAAGGAGGACCCAAAGAGGGATGCATGTATTGCCCTGGGAACTAGATAATATCCCCTGGGCAAATTGGGGGTAGGTAGGGTGGTAGAGGGGAGGGGAAGGAAGATGAGAACATTAGGGAATGGGAGGGACAAGTTGGAGGAAGGACATGTAGGAGAGCAGTGAAAATGACAGCTTGATAGAGGAAGCCATTTGTGGGGTTAGAGAAAAACCTGGGGCTATAGAAATTCTCAGGAACCCACAAGGATGACCCCAGCTAAGACTCCTAGCAATAGTGGAGGGGCTATCTGAATTGGCCTTCCCCTGTAATCGGATTGGTGAAGACCCTAACTGTTATCAAAGAACCTTCATCCAGTAACTGGTGGAAGCAGATACAGAGATCCACAACCAAGAACCAGGCTGAGCTCTAGGAGACCAGTGGAAGACCAAGATCTATCCTTGGTGCATGAGCTGGATTTTTGGAGCCTATTCCCTAAGAAGGGATGCCTTGATTAGCCTTGATATGGGGTGGGGTGGCTGAGTGGCTTGGTCCTGCCTCAACTTAATCTGCCAGTCTTTGTTGACTCCCCATGGGAGGCCATACCCTTTCAGAGGAGTGGATGGGTTGGGGGCAGAGTGTGGGGGAACAGGAAGAAGCGAGGGAGAAAGACTATGGTTGGTAAGTAAAATGAACAAAAATTTTAAAATTAAAAAAAAATTAAGTCATTTTCTATGTTACTAAAACTCACGTGGCAAAACAGAAATGTTAAAATCTCTCCGGAACTTAAAAAAGGAGGAAAAATATTTGTTCTCCATCATCTAGCTCAATTTATAGTTAGACTTAACATATTATTTATTGCTTCCACCCTGCATACACATGCTCTGGGTGACTTTTGCATGAGCAATAATAATAAAAGAGGAATAATAAGGTGTGAGGTATGCTGTTCTACCAAGAAAAGCGACTGGATAGAGTTAAAGCAATTGAGATATTTCGATGGAATAGAACAATTGTGGAGGAATGACATATTTCATTTGACTGCCCACACCCCTGGTAGCATTAGTCCAATCTTTTCTGAAGCGATTATGGGAAAGGGAACACAGTGAACTACTATTTCGTCATCCCGTATATGTCCACAAATGAGCAGGTGTAACAACTGAAAATCTTGTCTTCATTTTCAATCATTCTAATAAACAAAACTAAACAAGACAACAAGCATTTGCAGTCCTATTGTATTGCAACTGGGTTGCAATGGTGTTTCTATTTCTCTCCTTTGTTTTTAGGAAAAAAGAGACACTATATATTCTATCAAGAAGAAAGAGGGGCAAAACTGAGCCAAAGCATGTGGAAAGCAAGCTTCCTTTAGACCCCTAGGTATGGAAAAGAGAAAGGGCCTAAGAAGACATGCCTGCTAAAACCCTGCCAGTATCTTTAATAACTGTGAAATTCTGCAGGTTGCTCTCTTCCTTTCCTAATAATTTTGATAGTGCATCAGAAGTAGAAGATACATAATTTAATTTATTTACTAAGTGTTTTGAGAAAATAAAACTGTAGCTCAGAGATGTGTTAATATGGTTAATATTGATGATAAATACTTTTCTAGACATAAATGTTATTGTAATACTTAATATCATTTTTATCATGTCTCATGAATACATAGAAACAGGACTAAATTCAGAGTTTTACAAGCATTAAAGTAAAAAACATCTTCCTAGACAGTCGCTGAAGCGAGCAATGTAAGTCATACAGTTTGGTACAGGTGAAGCGGCAGGATTTCACTTGCATTTTACAAAGATTCAATGACTGGTTTTAAAAGGCTTATCACTATGATTAGAAGTAGCTTACAATCTGACTTAGAAATTGGGGAAATGTGCTTGAAATGTTTTCTTCTGTGCTTCTCCATCTACAGGTGGGAAAACAATGTCACAATTGTGTCCTGGGGAGAAATCTAGAGTCCACTCTGCTCAACACAGCTCTATCTAGCTCTGTCTGCTGATTAGCAAGGATGATGCAATGAGACTGAGGAAAATAGTTCTTCTCTTTCGGGTACCAGGAAATGCTACCAACTCCTCAGCAGTGTTGCCAGTAAAGTGTTCCAGCTAAGGCTGCTAGCGGTAGTGGAGAACTGAACTGGCCTTTCCCTATAATCAGATTTGAGACTAACCTTATTGTCATCACAGAACCTACATCCAGGAACTGATGGCAGCAGATGCAGAGATCCACAGCCAAGCACTGGGCTGTGTTCCTGGATCTGAGTGGAAGAGAGGGAGGAGGGACCATATGAGAATGGGGAGTCAAGATCTTGATTAGGAAAATTGCAGAGACAGTTGACTCCAGCTAGTGGGAGCTCATGACTCTGGACTGACAGCCGGGATCCTGCATGAGACTGAACTAAGCCTGAATGTGGAAGACAATTATGTGACTTGATCTGTTGTGCGGAGGCAGCAGTCAGGGGGCTGGCAATGGGATCAGAACTTATCAGGGTGCATGAACTGGCTATTTTGGAGCCCCTTCCCTAATGCAAGATGCCCTGCCCATCCATTATATGGAGGGGGCAACTTGGTCCTACCTCAACTTGGTATGCCAGACTTTATTGATTTCCCAAGGGAAGCCTTATTTACCTCCACTGAGAACTGGATGGAGAGTCGGATTGGGGCAGTTGGGGGGGTAGAAGAAAGGGAGGGAAGGCAAACTGGGGTTAGTATGTAAAATTTAAAAAGTTAAATAAAAAACAAAAATTTCTTTTTAACGGGAAGCAGGCTTTATGAAGACTGTCAGAAACAATATGACTGTTATAATTTGTTATCTGATATACATTTTCTCTTAGTCATCTACTTTAGTGATTGTTAAAAGATGAGCTCTACTTGTGAGTCATAAAGTTCCAAATGAACAAAAAAGAAATGATAAACAAGAAAAGAGAATTCCTGTTCCTGAAGCTAACAATCTTGGAGTAGTGGTCCTCAGTTGAAGAAACTGTATCCCCATCCATACAGCCATAATAAGTGGGCCACTGTCAACATAACCCTTCGCACAGTGACTGGAAAACAATTTGAAGAAGTCTGATCTCAGACGGACAGAATCAAACTAATCGAATGTGAGTTTTAATTATTGTTCCACATATGCCCCATATTGGTGAAGTGAGAATGCATTGTGGAGAAAATTAATGCATCATAAGCTTAAATACAAGACAATTATAATGTGCTTGAAGTCACAGGTACATAAACTGCTTCACTTAACGACACTATCAGTTACTGGTAGATTCGGAATTCTAAATACATTTTTATGGATTATAAGTGCAGCACTAGGAACCAAAATGACTGAATTCTAGATCTATGGACTTTGCAAAGTTGTTCAAACATTGTAATTCTTGTTTGTCTATAGTTCCACAAGTACAACGTGGAAGGGGCTGTTTCAACTTGAGATAATTAGGAGCAAAGAAGCAGAATACAGAAATGTTGCAAAGGTGGTAGACTGATATGGCATTGAATGTTATATTAAACTCAGACTGATGTATTAAAGTTTTAAAAAATCAAAAGTCTTAATAAAGAACATTTAATAATGATAAACCATCCAAAATGCAAGAAAACAGAAATAAAACTTTATGCAACTAATAACAATATTTCAAAGTATTAAGAACAAAACTAAAATGAACCTATAACCATAGCTGAAAGTAATGGCATATCTCTCTGTAACTTGTTAAATAAATAAACACGAAAGCAGTAAAGACACATGATTGAAAGAATATGTACTACATTTCTAAAAATTGAAAAATTTATAGTCTTTTGAGTTATGCATGAAACATTTGCCAGAATTTTTATTTGGTGAGATATAAAGCAATTTTAATAAATTTTAAATGATATAAATAAATATTAAAATGCTAATTACCAATTTTCCCAAAATTGAAAGCTTAGAAAAGAATTTTAAATTATATTTTCCTAAAAAAAACCTCAATGTGGGACATCACATCCACTGTTCAGGTGCAGGCTAGGCCAGTTAGAACAGATAAGAGCCCCACCTGTACTTGGAACCCTCCTACTCCCTTGGTTCAGATCCTAGCTGCTGATACCCTGAAGCCACCTGCCACCCCATCCCTACATTGGCAGATACCCACTGCTCAAGTGCAGGTCACACAAGTCAGAATTCCATGCTTGACCAAAGCCCACTCTAACTGTCACAAGTTCAACGCTCAACTCTGACAGAGACTTTACCCTGGACCAGTGATCATACCAACTGCCAGAAATACAGACCACAAGGACCAGAAGATCAAAGAGGGAACAGAAACCAATGAACAACACACTGACCCAACAACAACAAGAAAAACTCAGAAATTGGCTTCTAGACCTATATTCATCCCAAACCCCCGATGCCAGTGTAAAAATACAACCAGTAACATCCAGGGAAATTTGACACAATAAAAAAACACAAGAAACTGACCTTAAAACCAACTTTATGAAGATGATAGAGGTCCTTAAAGAGGAAATGAATAAGTCCCTTAAAGAAATCTGGAAAACCAAAAGCAAACAATGGGAGAAAATAAATGACCACCTTAAAGAAAGCCAAGAACAAAACAAAAAACAGGTGAAATAAATGAATAAAACTATTCAAGACCTGAAAACATAAATAGAAGCAATAAAGGAAACAAAAACTGAGGGAATCCCAAAGATGGAAAACCTAGGTATGTGAACAGGAACTACAGATCCAGGCATCACCAACAGAATGCAAGAAATAAAAGTGAGAATCCCAGGCATAAAAGAAATTGATAACATCAAAGAAAAAGTTAAAAATTTCTGACACAAAACACACAGGCAACTGAGACACTATTAAAAGATCAAGCCTAAGAATAATAGGAAAAGAAGATTCCCAGCTCAAAGGCCCAGAAAACATTTCAACAGAATCATAAAGGAAAATTTTCTTAACCTTAAGAATGACATGTCTTTAAAAGTACAAGAAGCTTACTGAACACAAAATAGTTTGGAGAAGAAAAGAAAGTCCCTCCACCACATAATAATCAAAACACTAAACACACAGCTGCAAGGTAAAAAGGCCAAGTAATGTGTAAAGGCAGACCTGCTAGAATTACACCCAGCTTCTCAACAGAGACACTAAAAGCCAAGAGGCTTGGACAGATGTTATACAAATTCTAAGACACCACAGATGCCAGCCCAGACTTGTATTTTCAGCAAAATTTTTTTGTCACCATAGATGGAGAAAATAAGATATTCCATGATAAATCCAAATTTAAAAAATACTTATCCAAAAACCTAGCCCTACAGAAGGTACTAGAAGGAAAACTCCAAACCAAGGAGGTAAACTATACCCATCACAATACAGGAAATAAATTGCCTCATACCAGCAAAACCAAACCAAAAGAAAGGAAACACACACACACACACTAACACCAACAACAACAGCAATAAAATTACATGAATTAACAAACATTGGTCCTTAATGTCCAGAAGTACCAATAGACTAAATTCCCCAATAAAAGCCCACAGACTAACAGAATGAATGCAAGAACAGGATCCATCCTTGTGCTGCATCTAAGAAATATACTTCAATATAAAAGATAGGTATTACCCCAGAGTAAAGGGTTGGAAAAAGAGCAAATGGACTCAAGAAGCGGTGTAGCTATTCTAATATCTAATAAAAGTAGACTTCCAACCAAAATTAATCAAAAGAGATGAGAAAGGAAATTTCATGCTCATCAAAGGAAAAATTAACCAAGATGACATCTCAATTATGAGCATCTATGCCACAAATGCAAGGGCACACACACATTTGTAAATTAAAAATTACTAAAACTTAAACATTGAACCCTATATATCAATAGTGAGAGAATTTAATACCCCACTCTCACCAGTGGACATCTAGGCAAAAACTAACCAGAAATAATGGAGCTAACAGGCAACAGGACTCAAGTAGACCTAACAGGTATCTACAGAACATTTCACCCAAACTCAAAAGAACTTACCTTCCTTCTTAGCATTTCATAGAACTTTCTCCAAAATTGACTACATACTCTGTTATAAAGCAAGTCTCAACAGACACGAGAAAATTTAAATAACTCCCTGTATCCTATCAGATAACCATGAATGATTAAAGTTGTATTTTCAACAACAACAGAAACAACAAAAAGCCTACAAACTCATGGAAACTGAACAATTCTCTACTGGGTTAAGTCAGAAATAAAGATTAAAAAAAACTTTCTAGAACTCAATGAAAATGAATGCATAACATATTCAAACTTATGGGACGCAATGAAAGCAGTGTTCTGAGGACAGTTCATAGCACTAAGTGCTTTCATAAAGAAATTAGAGAGATCTCATACTAGCAAGT
>JAQHUG010000216.1:2292058-2333388 GCA_028555095.1 Dicrostonyx torquatus | reverse complement strand
ACCATCCCTTGCTCAGATAGGGTGCCCAGCTGTATGTGATGTTGGGCCTTCCTTCCTGAGCTATGCCTCTCCAGAAAGCCACTATTACATGTGCCCAGAATTATATCTCTTAGGAGACCCATAAATCTTGAAGATTGACTATAGTGTACAATTGTTATGATAATTGATCTACATCTACTATTAATGCATAAATGGTCTTCCTGGTTAGCTCTATCATTTATAGAGCTAGTTTCATTTCATTTCATTAACCAATCTTGCTTTTCCTCATTTGTTAACTCCTCTGCATACATATTGTATTGTCATTTACTTAGTGTCATTAATCAAGAGGATAAAATTAGGTATCGATAACACATTTACTTGACTATATTCAACCGGACCAGTTCAAATTGCTGAATGTTATGATTGAAAGGAATGCATTTGGATTCATTTGTCAGCTGCTACTGCTGACCACTTTAATCTAGATTTGCAGGTGACTGTTTATAATAGAATACAATATACTGCATCTCATTTTATAAAATTTACTAAAATGAATGTTTTTCTCATCTTTGTATAGTAAATTGACTATCTTGGCAATATTAAGATTTTCACTAAATTTGATTGTTCTGTTTCATTTTTCTATCAAGGAATGAACTATTTGCAACCAATTACGTTATTGTGAATACATAAATTGGAGTAAATGCAGAAGTCAGGAAAGGAAAATTAGACAGTTGTTGGGGTAGGGGGTGGACAAACCATAGAGAGAGGAATAGTAGGGTGCAGCTATTCTGAATGAGGAAATGAGAAAGGGAAGGCTCTAATTAGGAAAGTGGAAGGAGAAATGCAGAAGAAGGAGGTGGAAGGTAAAGTAACAGTAAGAATGTCTAAAAGTCATAAGGAATTATAAAGCTAACTTTTACATAAAGTCCCTATTATACACAAAAGTCTATATATAAATTTACATTTACAGTTTAAATGAAATTTTCTCACTTGATCTGATAAAACTCCCTTCAAGAGTCACCCTAAACCCCACTTAACAAAACCCAGCACCAGGCATGAAAAGTCTTCTGATTTAAGCTCTTGGTCAGGATTGTCCAACAGACCCTCAAAACATACAGGCTATTGACCTTGCTTTTGACCTTGATTGCTCCCCAAAGGTGGAAGGTGGGTGCCTACTGCTAAAGACATTGTGCATTTCAAAAACAGGACCGAGAGGTCCGTTAGCTGGAGCTGACCTGAAAGATGCCCCTCTGAGGACAAGCTTTACATGGAACCAGCAGTTGCCAAGTAATGTCCTAATGGAGAGAAGCAAGCAGTAGTCCTCCCAGCTGTAAGACCTAGAAATCACACCTGTCAGCATGTGAAGATACCCCTAAGCATGCAGTAGGATCGTGCATGCCAACAGCTCTTATGCCAATATGAACTTAAGACCCTCTTAACAATAGGAAAGTCATACATGGGACTGGAACACAGCCAGCCACCTGGGGTAGAGCAGTCATAGAGTTTGGAGAATACAGAACTACTGCTCTACTGAAACAGCACTTGTCCTTCTATCCCAGGTAAATGTAGTAGTCTGCAGACCGCATATAGAAAAAGTCTGTGACCATCAGAACCTACAGCCAATCAAAATGCAGAGTTTTGTTATATCTACAGTACAACTTTTGTACTTAGGCTAAGGGTCATTACACAAGAGGATGTGCCACGGTTTGCTGTGACACTGTGTCAGAAGCTACACCCCTAAAATCTCGCCAACATGACTGGCTAGACCTGAGGTGAACAAGGATAACAACCGACAGAACCCTACACAAAGAACTACAGACAACTATAGAATGCTGAGAGTGGAGAAATAGCCTTCTTCTGGGAAAACCACACTGATTGGTTATTCCATTTGAAATGGTAATCTTTTCATAAAAGTATCATTATAGGACTCTGCAGGTTGTATTTAGATGTGTGCATGTGTGTGTATGTGAATAAAGGCCATTTGAGGGTTTAAGGGGAGAAAAAGAAAGGGAAAATGTAATTTTATAAAACCCTCTAAAACGGGAAAAATGAATTTGTACAGATTCTTCACATTTTGTTATTTTCTCTGTGATATTAAGGGTTTGACATTATCAATTAAATAATAGAATGTCAGATTATAGAAGACAAAGTTTCAAATTTAGGAACTTTCATACTCCAAATACCCAAGTAGGCTAGCCTGGCTTGACAGAAAGTATGTCATAGAATAGCTTATCAGTTAAACACTTTCACCAAAGTAGCTAGATACAAAATTAACTCAAAAAACAGTAGCCCTTCTATATACAAATGCCAAAAAAATGACAAACAGATTAAGAGAGAAATCAGATGAGCAGCACATTTCACAGTAGCCTCAAATAATAGAAAATATCTTGGGTCACTCTAACCAAGTAACTGCCAGAGGAGAGGAAGGAACCAAAAAAGCAAGAACTTCTGGATCAACATGATCAAAGCTCATATGAACTCATGGAGACCAAGACAGCAAGCCTAGGGCCTACAAGGTTTTCACCAGGTCTTCTGCATATATATTATGGCTTCCTGTTTAGTGTTTGTGTGGGATTCCCAAGTTCAAATGAATGGGTCTCTGGTTCTTGTGCCTTCTCTTGGGCTTTCTTCCTTTTGTTGTTTCGTCTTGTCCTACTTTGATGTGATAGTTTTTACTATATTATATTATTATCTCTTAGAAGCTGGTCTTCTTTAATGAGACAGAAAGGGTGTGGTTCTCAGTGGGAGAGAAGTGGGAGGCGTGGAAGGAGGGGAAACTATAATCAGGATATATTTTATGAGAAAAGAATCTATTTTCAACAAAAGAAAAAAATAAATTAGGGTCAACAAGGACAATAACAGCATCAGACAGTAGGACTGTTTCTTAATTCAAAAAACCAGAAATTAAGATCTGAGGCTGGAGAAATGGCTCAATAGTTAAAAGCACCTGACAGTCTTACAGTGGACCCAGGTTCTGTTCCTAGCACCCATTTGGGGGAGTTCACAATCAGCTGCAATGCCACCTTCCACATCTTTTATTCTCCTCTGACCTCTGCTCATCTACACTCATGCACATTCTCACATATACATTCAATCAAAGGAGAATAAATCTTTTCAAAAACATAAAATCCATGCATACATTTCAATAATAAGTTAATTTAAGAGTATTTAACTTTTATTCCTAATTGATTATCAGTTTTTTTACATACAAGACTTTAACTTCTAAATACCTTTTCTATTTTAAAAACAAAAGGCTGAATCAAAATTAAACTTGGACCTTTTTGATTGCTTATTTTATTAAGAAATACTTATTATGCTATTAAAGAGCATATTAGGTGCAGTAACTGAGAATTTTATTTTAAAACATGCATTATCAGTATGCTAAGCCTTATTTGAAGAAAATAGAAAAAAATTTGTATTTTAAATAACTTTATTTTAATTGTGTCTGTATGTGAATGCATGTGCATGCATGCACATATGTTATATGTATGACTGCAAGGGCCACAGAGTCCAGAAGGGAATATTACATTCCATGGAGATTAAATTATAGGCAGGTGTCCTGATGTGGTGCTAGGAACAGAACTCAGGTTGTCTGGAAAGAAGTAGGGGCTCTGAACCCCCAAGTATCTCTCCAGCACATTCTTGCAAACTGAATACTGAGGCTAGTTTGTGGATTTTTATGAGGTATTTTCCTTCTTTTGTATTTGCAAACATAGATACCGAAACTTCTTGTAATGAACATAGGTTTGTTTCTTAAAACTCTACACATCATAGAGTCTGGGTTTTTGTGATTTAGAGAGGGAATTATACAAATCTAAATACTTAACAATATCTCTATTTCATTATCTGTTTAGATAGTCAAATTTGCTTGCAAAAATATGAAAACCAGTTTGAAAATTATAAACTTAAGAAACAATACATAATATTGTTTATATGAATTGCCTTTAAAGGGCATGATTGAATATTTCTTCTGTTTTTGCAACTGAATCTCAATATGTGCTCTAAACTTCTAATCCTCCTACCTCAGACTCCTAAGGACTGCCATGACTCATGAAAGTCACTACTCCTGGCTCTTCCTAAAAGCATCCTTCTAGTCTTTCCTGGTTATTCTTTTCTAGAACAGTGTGTATCTCACCCTGAACTCTTATGATGGACTGATTGGATTGATTTAGAATGATTCAAGTCTATGATGGTGTGTCAATAATAAGTACTAACAGAAACCATTCCAATAATTTTAGATTTCAGTATTTTCCAAGTTCATGTCACACAGGACAGCAACTCCTTTTGATGCTAAACACTAGTAGGGAAGCTCAACATCCAGTCAGCTAAGCAGAGGCCATTCAACAGTGCACCATACTGCTAAACTATGGTGGTCACCCACTAAGTTTTTTAAATGCATTATGTTGTAACATGTTAAATTTATGATTGGTTTCTACAGCAACAGCACCCCTGTTAGTCAGGAGCCATCTCACTATAGTAGACTAGAAAATGTGATCTGAACTGATGGAAACTGGTTTAGAAGCAGCCAGGCACCTCTATCTGGAGTGACACTTTCTTCTTCTAAAGGCAATCTAGTTATAACCTCAAAGACTAACCATTGATTACAGTAGAGTCACTCATTTTCTATGGAGCCACTGCTGACCATCTGAAGTGACAGTTTTTAATCTTCCTGCATTGACTTCTGTAGATTTTTTTTCAACTTCAGTCCTCATAAAAGTAACCACCTTCTTATTCCTGATTCTTTTGATCTCCACTCTCATTTTTAAATTTAATATTAGAATTCTGACTCGATTCACTAAATTGCTTAAGGGTGCAGTTGGTATAAGGCATCTTTGATTTTAGCAAGTGAAATTGTGTCACAATAAGGTTAAAAGCATTTCCTTCCTGTTTCCTGTACAAAATGAACCTCTTCCTTTGCATATGGTGAATTTGAGAGAGTATTTGTTATTATAAGCAAATCTCCCAAGCCCCACAAGGTTCTTTTCCATTTTGAAAAATTTTAAGTTCAATTAATACTCTGAATTTGAAAAGCAGGTTATGTGAATGTTTTGTAGATCAAAAGAGAACAACCTGTCCGTTTCAGTCACATCAGTTGCTAAATTTCAGTGGTGAAAGTGGCTACAAAATCTCCATATTTGTATGTCCGTCAACACAGAGCATGGACTATTCTAATAGATGCACGTAGCAATAAAAGAAATACCCTGCCAATCTTTTTTTTTTTGGTTTTCTTTTTTTTTTATTTTTTTTTTATTTTTATTGTTAAAAGAAAAATTTACATTTACTCCCCTTGTTCCCGGCCCTCCCGCTCCCCCACTACCCCACTGCCCTCCCCCTGCTTCCTTATGATGGTGCAGGATACCCTGTCCTATGGGAAGCTCAAGGCCCTCCCCCCTCCATCTCAGTCAACTAACTTAATTCTTATGCAATGGCTTTGGAGCCTGTCCTGGAACTAGCTCTTGTAGACCAGGTTGGTCTCAAACTCACAGAGATCCACCTGCCTCTGCCTCCCGAGTGCTGGGATTAAAGGCATGTGCTTTATGTACCCTGCTAATCTTTATGCCACACTCTAATAACTTATTTTCTCATTTGCAGTCTTATTTTTAATAATTGACAGTTTCATACATTTATATAGTTTTTTCAATTCCTATTACCCTGTTTCCTCCCTTCCTTCTTTTCAACATGTTTTCCTTTCATTTTCATGTCTTCTCTCTCTTTGGGTGTGGTCTTTGAGTTTAATTGGAATATTATGCTCCAGCATGTGTGTGAGAGGGCTGCATTATTTTTGAAGCAAGGGTTACTTGCCATTTCTTACACCACTGAGGAAAATGACAGCCCTCCCCTAACAAACTCTAACTGCCAATAGTCTCTCAAGGAGACACTGTAGTCTTCTTCTGAAGACAAATATTTATAATTTAAACAGTGACTATGTTCTTCCTACAAGTTGAAAAAAAGTGATGGAATGACTTTCTATATTTAGAATACAAGCATAATTGGGAATTCAACTCCACTTGTTATTACAAAGATCAACTTGTGTAGGTTCATAAATTTCTATGTGTTTCAGTTTCTCTATCCATAAAATAACAATTTATTATTCCTACCTCATCAACTTTTTATGAATATTAAATATAGAAATATATATAAAATGTTTAGAAAATCTCCTGCAGTATAATGACCAACCATTACCATCATCATCTTATATAAGGGATAATTTTCACCAAGAAGCTTAAAATACTCTGTTTGATAGCAGAAAACTAATAGCAAAACCTTAGTTATCAAAATAGAAAGAACAAAATGTCCACCACCAAAGGAATAAATGTATCTCTGATATACACGGATATACTTGGCCTTCCCTTATTGAATGATATGTCTGCAAATCGTTCTTCAAACATGTTTGTGCATCCCAGTGATTTCCAACCAAAGGAGTCAGGGTAGACGCAGTCTGCATCATCTTCATACCTACTCATGCATCTCCACCACCAACTACACATAACATGTCCCTTCATGGAGAAATGCAAAGCTATACTTTCAACAGAGTGACAGAATAGCATGAAACGAATGTGAAAGACCGGTGCTTTTGTTGTTGTTGTTGTTGGTACTGAGTCAAATGACCTATAACAGACCGAGTCATGAGTAAAAGTAATCATTTATGGAGAGAAGGCTTTGGAATGTCAAAGTTTAATAAAGCTCCCATCCTTAGCTCTCTATGTAGATTCTGAAACTAATATCTCTCAGTTCTAAATCTATTCTATAATTCACCTCAATCTTGTAGGACAGGAAGACTTCAAATTGCTGTTGCCTTTGTCACTAATATTACTGGAAGATTCTCTATTGCTAGTGCTAATGGGGTCTAGATATCAAGGTGAGAAACAACTCCTTTGTGTCTATCCTGTTTCTGTTGGTGTCACAATGGCAGCAAAATGGTGTCACGAAATCAGCAAGTGAAATGGGGTCCAGTTGCTAAGTTTCCTCACACTGCCTGAACTATCATTATTGAACCATCATTACCACCACCACCCCCATCTTAATATATAAGGACAGAGAAGTGCATCTCCTTCCAATACCTTGGTACCAGATCCTTAAGTCCCTTCTCTGAACTTGAAGAAGCCCTATCTCCCACCCTATAAAGGTTTGGAAAGACAGATTTGAGGGTGTGTCCTCCAGACTAGTTAGTCCTACTTAGTCTCCCTCTTTCTTCATCTTCTATTTAAGTGGATTCTACTTCATGTAGTTGCCAAGTTCATATATGCCTGAAATTTTCAGTATTGTAACATCAGCCTCAATAACTTTTTGTATTATTCTTCAGGTATAATTGCTGTTGGGGTTATTTTTTTCTAACCAGACTTCAGCTTTATACTACCTAAATAACTGTATTGGTAACCAAATTATACATAACACACACCAAGGGTTAAATGATTTCCTTATTGACTGGGCAATAGATGACAGAGACAATGATCTCAAAGGTAAAGACTCTTAGTTAATTGTATGGTGTTTTCAGCAAGATTTCTATCTGAGCTGGCATATTTACTTATTGTTCTGTTGTTGTGATGAAGCATCATGACCAGACAGCAAGTTGGGGAGGAAAGGGTTTATTTGACTTACGCTTTCATGTTATTGGTCATCAACGGAGGAAGTCAGGACAGGAACTCAAACAGGGTAGGATCCTGAACCTGGAGTTGACGCAGAGGTAATGGAGGTGTGCTGTTTACTGCCTTGCTCCTCATGGCTTACTCAGTCTGTCTTTTTTCTTTTGTTTTTTGATTTATATTTATTCTATTTGCCTCTTATATATCTTAATCTCATTCATTTCCCCGTGCCTTCATGTCCACCCTCTGTCCCTGCACCTGCCACCCAAATAATAGGAAATTTAAGAGAAAAAAATGGAAAAATTTTAAAAAAGGAAAAAAAATGAAAACCTTATCCTGGAAGTTGCAGTGTGACATGATCAGTCACACTGTAGGCTCCTTTGTCTATAATCCTTATTTGCAAGTGTTCCTAACAAAGAGTCATTGGTCTGCTTTGAGGCCTCCAGTTTCTACACATTCTCAATGCTGGGTCCTCACTGGAACTTTACTTGCATGTCCTGTTGTTGCCCTGTGTTGTGGAGATCCTGCAGCTTTTGGTCTTCATTCACCTGTTTTCTTATACAGCATGGGACCACCAGCCCAGGGCTGGCATCATCCGCAGTGGTCTAGGCCCTCTTCTATCCGTCACTAAAATGCCCTATGCTTGCCTGCAGCCAGATCTTCTGGAGGCATTTGCTTAACTAAGGTTCCCTCTTCTTTCAGATGATGTCAACTTGTGTCAAGTTGACAAGAACTATCCAACACAGCTAGGAATGTATCTCTGATGCCTAATATGTATTGATTGGAAAGTAAACCTTTTATATTACTTGATTATTACTGACTGTACAAAAGTTGTTAAAAAAGACCTATCAGCTCAGAAATTAACTAGGTATAATGTAGAGGTGCATAGGAATGGGAAGAATTCAGAAGACTCCAGAGTTTAATAAACAAAGTAAGTGTCGTCTTCCAAATCTCATGTTGTAGGTCATCACTTAAATTCAACAGCACAGCACTGAGTAATGCAAACAATAAAGGCACAAAAAAGATCTCAAATATAGAGAGCCAAAGCAATAGGAAATGATTGACAGCTTAGCACCCAGTAAAACTTCCTAGCAAAATAAAGCACTTCTGGACAGCGGTTGTGTTAAGGGTTAATCCTTCCATCTACTTTCCAATAAAAAGAAAAGTGGAAGAAGAAGAGGAAGGGCATTTAAGAAGGAACTTTTCTAGGCATCGAGACTATTGGAAAGCAAACAGATCAAAACTCTAATAAGATTTCAGGGAACAGTAATAGGAAAAAATGGCCTGATTCCAGAACTATGAGCCTTAAACTATTTGAAATGACTCTTGACCCCACAATCTATTTGAAATGGGAAGTGCATTCTAGTCTTACATAATTTGGACATGAATTGGAGTGAGCTGGAAAATGTGAATAATTTGGTCATGGTCCACATTGTCCTCATTAAGCGATGACTAACCAAAGGTCCTGAACTTGATATGAATACTAAGATGGGAAGAGTTCTGAGCTATTAGCCTGGAGACTAGCTTTCCTTCTCTGTGACAGAGTGAAATCCAGCATGGATATGACTACCAGAGAGAAGGCTAACGCAGAGATGCACTGAGTGCTCACTGACTCCCTTTCCTCTACCTAGTCACACATATTTACCACCTTTAGTCACAGTTTAATTGAGGCCTGACATTAAGGTTTGGCCAATGGAAAAATGTGCATAACTTCAAAGCTACTCTGTAGTGGCTGACATGCACAGGACTCCAGGTTCATCTTTCTTATGACGTCTTAGGAGACTATGCACATTATAAAGCACCATCCAAAGACAGGTGTGATCAGCAACCCAAGATATATCATGCTCTGACGGAAAGAAAGTGGTTGAATTTTTATAGGTCTGAAATAGATTTGATTATAATGTTATGGTATTTAGAGGCTATTGCCTGATGTAGTATACATTTAATTTTGGGGTTTGATAATATTGGTAGTTGGGGGGATCTTTTTCTTCTTACTAAAATTATTTGACTGGGAAGAAAATGACATTTAAAATGTGAAATGGTAGTTCATTAGAAAAGCCGTGCCTGGGAGATCCGGACTTCTGCAGTCCCTTACCAGCTGTGGAAGTCCATTAACAAGTCTGAGCCCCCATGCCTATCTAGGACATGAGGCCAATGGTAGGCTACTGCTTATGCAAAGAGAAAGCTATGTTAAGGGTTTGCTCAAGATTCTCTATGGGTTTGACTTATTAGTCTGCAAAAAAGAGGTTAAATACTCAAATCGACTTTAACAAAACACAGAAGATATACTTTATTGTTTAGACTTTTATCCATTCAATATATGACTAAAGTCAGCTTTGTATAGAAAGGCTGTATGCATTGTCATGTAAATTTGTCTCAAATAAATCGTGAAATTCTACAAGAATAAAAAATAATTAAGGAAGAAAAAGGATAAAATATGAGAGTGAGATGAGAGATGCTACTATAATTTCACAAGACTGATTTCCCAGAGTTCTAAGTGTCTGTCACAGACATATATGAATATGGCAGTTTTTTTGAGAACTGGGGGCTTCTGCTGCTTATACATCACAAGTCCTAGACATTCTGTTATAGCACCTCAAACAGGCAACGCTGGTAAAAATAATCTGAAAATTCAAATAATTCCAAAACAAAACAGAACACATCTAAAAATTTTCAGTTGTATTTAATTCTATGTTCATCAACTAACAGGTAGGTTAATAAAAATACTTCCAGTCTTACAAAATGATAAGCTAATCAATAAGGAATATGCAAATAATTCTTTAAAATAGATCAAATGGAATTTTCCTTCTTTAAATTAAAATGTAGAGTGCTATAGCCAAAGTCCAAAAAAAGTGGATATTTAAAAATTCTTTTGTTAATGGATTATCTTTTCAAATTACTGGGAAATGTTGATTAACTAAGAGCAAATATTTAGCCTTACAGTCAAAAACAAAGCTTAAAGGTAGGCTTACTGATTCAGCCTTTAAATTGTTTTTACAGAAAATGATTATTTTTAATCAGATATTTAAAACATGCAAACAACTCTGGTTTGATTCTTTGCTCACATTTGCTTAGCAAATTTACTGCACGTTTTTCCTCTGGTGATTCTATCTCGTAGTGTTAAACCCAGCAACTATTTCTCTAGGGTCACTCCAATAACTACAGTGATTCCACAAGATCACAAAAATGTAGATACCTTAATTTTATTAAATTTAACAAACGAGATATTTTTATTTCTAGCGATACGGTGACATTTTTATGAACTAGAGTGAATCTACCAGGAGAACATACTGGAAAAGCAAACGCTATTGCAAACGAGAATGCTCTTGACAGGTACACATCGCACCAACAACTTAGCATCCTATGTGCGAGCTACTTTGAGGTAAAATAACTTTCCACTCACCAGCGCGGAGGTTTGAGAGGCATCTGCCGCATCCCCTGCGGTCTCTGGTGTCCGCGTGGAGTTGGGGACTCTGTGAGGGTTCCGGGCTATCGCTTCACACCAGCCCAGCATTTTCTCCTTCCGCCTTTCCCTTCTCACTTCCTGAAATTCTGAAAATAATTTACATTCCCTGAAACAAATCGCTTCTCATAGTGATGCTCTGGAAAATACACATAACTGAAATATTATAATCCCAAAATTTAATGAAATGCAGATGGTGAGGTATTATTTTAACTAGAAACCATGACGAGAAAAATAAGGGTTACTGATTATTAGGAACATTATCCCAGAGCCAATGCAATGTCAACTGTGCATCTCTTCAAAGTGCACATCCTGTACATCCACTTCTAAACCAAAGAGTTTCCTACACCAGTTCCTAGAACTTAGAATCTGGTGTTGGTTGAAAGCATGCTTAACCTGGAAGCTGAAAACAGGACTAGGTCCTGAAGCTAACTCCAATATAGTCATGTGAGATTTGACAACAGAGGTGCATTCTGGGAAATGAGTCAGGAGACAACTTTATTATTGTAATAATAGTCACTGGATATGAGCTCTTGACAGTAATCAAAACACACATGAATAAGAGATATATCAGATTATAACATGACATACTATTTCTTAAGAAATGCCAACATATAATAACTTTCTCTCCATATGTACTGTTTCTAGCAAATTTAATAAGGATACATATAGACTTGTAACAGTCACTTATTCTGCATTACAAACCGTGCATAATACATGTGTTGTTTGTTTATATGAATAGCAACATAGTGGGTTTGTTGATGGTAGCATTACCATATATATAAATATATATATATGAGGAATGTGCAATTTATGTTATTAAGATATTTATGTTCTCACTGGGCAACATGGATCATTTTGTCTCCTTTGTCATCTTATAGAATCACCTTTGTAGATACAGTTCGTCATTAACTAAAACACCATTGTGATCTGTATGGTATATGCCAATGACAAATAAAATTTGTTCAGGTTTTTGCCGAACATCTTAAAGAAGCAAACTACTTAAAACAAAGACCAGTGATAGACTAATCATCTTAGTGTCCTCGTTATCTTTTTTTAAAGGTTTGATAATGGAAGGCAAACTTTTAGTAAAAATATGGTAAACTGATATCCATCAAAGCTCCACCTATTAAAAACAGCAATTCAAAACAAAGCTTTATTTCATCGTGAACAGAAAAGCCTCAAAGCTCCTCCAAGCTTCCCAGAGCTTTCCATTTAGTGAAATTTTGTGTCTTTGAATGTCATATCAACAAGGACTCTGAAGATAATAGAGAAACATTGTTTCCCTTGTAAAGTTTTACAGCCTACTTTTCCACTCCACCACCCTCAGTAATTAGAAATAGTTTATTGCAGGTCTTTAGTTAAATGCATTACACTGTCAATTAAATATCAAAAATAATGTAGAGTAATTATTTTTCACAGCATCCAAAGCAATTAGCAATCTGGTGGTTTATAACGTTTCAGGATTCAAAACAGCACAGTTCAGAGCTCTAAGAAAGTAATGCAAAGAAAGGTTACTTGTGGATGAAGGAGTTATTACTCTTGTGACAAAATGCTCAAGTCAAATGGATACAAACAATGAAAACAAGTGATTAAAAACCTTTCATAAAATTGAATTTAAGGTAGGAAATGAAATAGATGTCTTTTTAAAAATAGTTTATTTATTGATATTATATGTACATTGGTGCTTTGCCTGCATGTATGTTTGTGTGAGGGTGTTGGATCCCTTAAAACAGGGAAAAGAGACATTATGAGCTACCATGTGGGTGCTGGGAATTGGACCAGGGTCCTCTGGAAGAGCAGTCAGTGCTCCTAACTACTGAGCCATCTCTCCAGCCCTGAAATAGATTACTTAACAGATCCTTTGGTCTAATAAGAGTGAGCCATTTGTGTTACAAGAAGGGAAAGCTGAAGGAAAGGAGAAGACGTTTCATCAGGCAACAGATTATTGGTTCTTTCTCTTTCAACACATTGCCTGAAATATTTAAAAAAACTTGATTTATTTAATAAGAAATATGCACATCCAATTAATTTGCACTCTGAAGAAAGTAAACATTTCCACATTTTCAGTATACTCTGCTCTAGTGACTCATCAGTTTTTATTGCAGGTCTTGAAGTGTGTCAAGTGAAATGAGTATCTTTATTAAAAATAGAGTGAAATAATATCTATGAACAATTTAACCAACAAAAACAAACATTCCACTTTTATTTGCTAATTGCTTTTTAAAAATATCAATTTTCCAACTTTTAAATATTTTTATACTTTTCATTTTTTAAATTAGGACTAAGTCATGATTTAACTTTATATTACTTTAGTACTTATGAGAAAGTGTAGAATTTATACTGAATAAAAAGTGTAATAAAGTGTTCCACAAAGTTATGATACAATTTGTTTCTCTTCAGGAGTGTGTTTGTAAAGGCATCTGATTTTTTTATTTCCTCCTAAGATTCTGAGATGGAATAAAGTTGTGTTTTTAACTGTAGTTGTGGTTATATTCCCCTTATTCAGTCCAAACTTATTGTCAAATATTTATTGAATCTCTAGTTTACTGTAGATAGAGAAAAAAGAAGGCAAAGAATAGTTCACAAGAAGACTATAACCATCTTTTATTTGAGTTCTGTTTTGCCCAAAATCTATTCTAGAGAATTTTAAAGTCAGATCCTTCCAGTCTCTGATTTGGGAGACTTATAAGCTTCCTTTCTTAAAGTAGTCACCCATTCCTGCTGAATTTATAGGTCTCATCTGAAATTGGTTTATAAAAATTATATTTTCTGACCTGCTATTAACAGGCATGAGAAAGGCTATTTACATATTGGCTATACTTGTCAAAATACATGATACAGTAAAAGATCAACTATATTCTCATTTTCTGCTTTAGGTATTGGTGACCATCTAGTTTTAGAATTATTAGAATAAGTAATTCAAGAAGCAGAAAGTACATATTTTATATGCATGTTCATTAACACATGGAAATTAAATGTTTTAACAACCATTTAATTTTCTCTGGTCCTGCACTGACGTGAGCAAACAGAAAAGGCAATGTGATACATGACAGCTGTCCAGAAGGCTTATAAGTTAACTTTGACAGTGTCACAGGGATACTTAAAATGAATGGTGAAATCTGTGAAGTGACAGAGGACCGGCATGCTGCAGCTTTGGAAAGGTTTATTATATTAAGGAAGATGGCACACGGTGAGAGAGAAACCCATGACTGAGAACGCTGCTTTTATTAAATATTCACATCAGATGCGGCATCACAGTTCAAACAATTCTCTTCACCATTGATGTGAAAGTTGAAATCTGGAAATACCAGAGGTGAACGGAGAGCACTGGCAGGCATGAGCGATTGATTGGCCAGCCTCTGCAGGCTCTCCTTCCTTCTGTGCAGTTCTGGAGCACACATCACGTCCTTCTGGATAAGAAAGTACTGCCAGTCAGAAGGGGAGGCAAAGTATCAACATTTATAGTTAACCTCCAAGCACTTTAAATTGTAAGCATCATTGCTGATGTATCATGATGGGAAAGTGATCATTAAGCATTCGTGTTAATTACAATTTAGCCATTGAACCAAGTTAATATGAGATGCGGCAAGGAGCAACTTATATAACGATCACAGGAAATTGGGATTTAACTAAGCTTAATTTTTAATATGCCACTTCAAGCAGATATTTAATTTAATAAATAGGAGAATAGTGCATTCTCAGTGGATTAAATTTACAACAAATTAAAATTAAGAAAAAAGACAAGGCAATTGGGTGTATCTTATGGAGAATAATTTACTTTTAATTCACAAAACATTTACTGAGTACTTTCTCTAAACTGGAGACTGTTCTAGGAACCATGATACAGAAATTGAAGATGTCCAGGCTAAGACTAAGGAGAGGCAATAAGCAAGGATACCACTCTCAAAAGACAGTATGAAAAAAGATGCCCCAAGAGAATGATGAATACGATGTAAACTTTTACAAAGGACATCTAGTGATGCAGGGGAAGGTAGGCCTCAGGAGACCCTTCAAAGAGAAAAGATGATCTTGATGACATGAGGACAAATCCATCATAACCCTAAAGTCACTCACCTACCCTTATGTGTGGCCCTGCTCAACTCCAGGGGCACCGTTTAGCCTGCAATTCATTCAGTTGACACTGTGTGACAGAGATGCTCTTTGTATTAAACATGGCTCGTGTGGTACAGCTGTCCAAACCAGCCTGACAGCCTTGCCTCCCCTCACTTGGTTCCAGTCTGATGTAGCTTACACATGAAAGCAGAGTTCTGATTTCCTTACACCTCATTTTAGCAATTATTTCCCTCCTTAAATTTGATCATTTTGAGTATTTTTCAATAAAGTAGAGTTCTGGTTTTTTTGAAACATTCCATTTTCACTACCTGTCTGCAGCGGAGTGTGCCCCTTGTCCTTGGATTTGAGAATTGGACATGGACCTTGTCGAGAATTTGAAGAGATTTTTCAAATTAAATTTTATGAGTTTTGATTATTTATCATTTACCTAATGTGCTATCAGGAACTATTTGTTTAGTTGCTGGGTAGGCTCAATAGCTAAGTGGATAAGGCTGACGTCTGAGTTCAACCACGGGAATCCACAGGGAAAGCAGAAAATTGACTCTCCAGAGTTTCCTTTTTGTCAACCTCACATGCCAGGGATCTCTCTCTCTCTCTCTCTCTCTCTCTCTCTCTCTCTCTCTCTCTCTCTCTCTCACACACACACACACACACACACACACATATATATATATATATATATATATATACAAAATAATAAACAAAATAAGAATTAAAAAATCAATCAATCATTGCTTCCCAGCTATTGAATGTGATCTCTCCCTGGGCTTACACATTTAAGCACTTACACATGTATGTAACAATATGTCAGATTTTTCCCAATTTGCACTACAGAGTCAATGTAATTTAAATATGAATACAGGTTAGGAATTAATTATGTAGATACTGATAAATGTATTCATAAATTTATGCAGAAAGAAAAAATTCCTAGCTAACTTTCAAACAATAACAAAGTCACAAGATGCACAGTTTTTAGTTTTAAAGGACTATGACTTTAAGTACAAAGCCAGTGTATCTGAAAAATATAGACACATTAAATAGTGTGGAACATAATACTGGGTCCGTAAAAGACAAATTATCTTTGCTTGACCAATGAGCAAAAGAAATTCAATAGAGAAATAGCATTCTTTTCCCAAAATGGTCTGGGCCAACTGAATCACCACACATAAAAAAAATAAAACAAGACTCTAGAGATAAGCCTTAAAGCTTACATTTTAAAAATAGAATTTAATTCAAAATGATTCATAGAAGTAAATGTCCAACAAAACTATTAAATTTCTATAAGATGAGAGGGAGAATTGGGGACAAACCTGTGTGGCTGTGAGATATGGCTACTAACACTGAAGTCATGCTAGCTGAGAAAAAGTGTGTTGCTAAGTTTGAATTTATTAAAACTATCAACTTTGGCTCTATGAAGGACTCATTAAATAGAAAAAAGGCAAGCTAAAATCTAAGCGAATTTTATTTTGCAAAATGCATATGAAATCTAGGCTAAATGTACAAACCATTATTGAACCTTAACAGTGGAAAAATTTTAAAGAAGCAAGTGATATAAACATACATGTCAACAAAATTCATACAGTGACAAGAAAAAAGACACAAATATTTTGTGCCATTTTATACCTGTACACTGAGTAGCAACCAGATGCCAGTAAGACTGTCAGCCCCTAGAGTTGGTGACACCAGAGCTAACACGGGATACAAAGTAGCAGAGTCCATTCCATTTCTAAAGTCTTTTTTGCTGTCAGCCATGTATTTAGTATGTGTGCTTGGGAGGGGTGCAGCTCATGTGTGAGGCCATCAGAAGATTGTACTCTCCTTCTACCATGCAGGGAATGGGATGGAACTCAGGTCATCAGGTTTGATGTGCCTGGAACTGGTGAGCCATCTCCCAGGCCCCAGAAGCAGAAGTGTAACATGAGGGGCCTGCTCATTGGGGTTTCTGTCCTGCCCAGTACCCCACAGCCAGGAAGCCCCAAAGAAAATCACACAGAGAGTCTACATTAGGTTATACACTGACTGGCCCATTAGCTCAATCTTCCTACCAGCTCCCATAACTTATATCAACCCATTGTCAGCCACATGGCCAGTACCTTTTCTCAGCTGGGACAGGGACACATCCTGCATCCTTGGTGGTCTGCACAGGAATGCCAAGGGAGCTTCCTGCTTCCCAGATGTTCTCCTCACCCTGCCTATACTTCCTGTCTGGTTGACCCGCCTATACTTCCTACCTGGCCAATCAGCATTTATTTAAAACATGATTGACAGAATACAGACAAGTCTCCTGCACCACAGAAGCTCTTAACTTTTGCCCACAAGAATATTATTTCATAGTACTCTTGATAGACATTCAAGATAGACATAATTATACTGTAAAACTCAGCCATTGTTTTCACACACATATATATATATATATATATATATCACTTTCTTCTTTAAAATTTTCCAATATTGTTTCCCATTAAAAGAAAATAAGGTTCCTTAGATACATATATGGTTGGTTTGTATTGGCAGGCAGGCAAGAACAATGTCAGATGACCTTGAAATAACTCACAATATTGAAAGGTAAGGATGTATTGAGAAGCACAAGAAAGACACAAATAAAACATCATTTTTACTCTTAGAGGAGAGGAAAAAAAAAACAAAAGAAAACTGCTATGGCTAAAACTAATGGGAATTTTAACCGATTATGGATTAGATTTAGATTATAATTTATAGTCAGAGATGGATATCCAGAAGCCTATACCGACAGGATTAGACAATTATGGGAAGAGAATGAACAAATACTTAATGCAGAATTACAAACAACTTTTGTAGAAAACCTTTCTCTAACGGCCGTTGGGCATGTGACTTCTCACCTCCCTGTATTCTGTTCATGGCAGCATCCTTCCAAAGGGTACACTATAAGGATGATGGCCAGGAGAGCAAGACTAAGTAGATAGGATATACCCTCCCCTCTCCCAGGGTTGTAAGGACAGCAAGTGGAGTAAAATTTGCTGACAAATGTCACCCCTACCCCAACCCTATGACTTCAATCTAATAATTAGAAAAATCAATCAGAGAACTCTCTAACTAGGGGAACTCCATGAAGTAATCCTCAAATGGTTAAGGTCACTAAAATAGGTCTAACACACCTGCGAAAGTTAAGTGAAGTTTTAAGAGACAGAGTCAAATGCAATGAGCCCTGATAGGCAAATATAAAAAGATACTAGGTCAACATGAAAGCTGCCTGCCTCAAGTATGGAATTACTCAATAATACATGTCAGCATTGACTCAATCAGTATAAGAAATGTATAATACTAACATATAAAAATAAGGGGGAAAGAGTAAAAAATGGGTGAGAATGTTTTATATTATGTTTGCAATTATTTCCTATAAATCTAAACTACTCTAGAATAAAAGCATTATTTTCATAATGAAATGCAGAGTCCAGGGATACATTTACTTTAGAAAACAGTTAAGCGTAAGAAGAACCAAGTAAGAGAGAAATGGATGTTTTCATCAATGGGCAAATAATGATTTAATAATTTTAATAAGTAATCTAAAATCATGATGGAGACATTTATTGGAAGTAAAGTTATGGATGAAATTTTTGAATAAAGGTACTGTTGATCTTAAGCAAAATAATCCCAGAAGGCCAGTAGAAAAGTTTGCATACATCAAGATTCAAGACATGTCAAACTGCTATTTTATTCAAACTTTACAACATATCCTCTTTTCCCCACTGAAAGGAAACCATTTCTCCCTCTTGCTTTTCTCAGATAGGGCATTTGGTGAGGCAGAGAAGACAGAATTGAACACAATACCTTTAGAGGATACCTTTATCACATGCATGAGGTACATCCCCTTCCTCGATTCTCTGTTTAACAAGGGCCCAAGGCTGTGGATGTGTAAGCAGTGGGAAAACATAAGAGACAGATTTTTTTGTCCTCCCTACAATGTACTTAAGGATTCTGGAATAAAATATGGATATCTACTTTCCCATTATGAACATCGTTTTTATGTTAAAATGGTTTAGCAAGACCTTAATGTTAAGTCTGTTTTCTTATGTATGTGTTGAGGCACGCAGCACTGCATAGAAGTCGGATGAGAGTAAATTAGAACTCCGGGATTTATGTTTTGCATTTTGAAACTCGGTGGAGTGTCAGGAGACTTTGCATAAACACTTCCAATACATAATTTACCAATTACAAAGAGCTAAGAAAATATGGATTCCAAGATACTCTGGTCCCTTTTATTCACGGTGATAAAGCATTGTGAACAAAAGTAATTTGAGGGTGGAAAGGGCTTATATGGCTTCCACTTCCAGGTCACAGTTCACCACTGAGGAGCTCAAAAGGAACGGAAGCACAAAATATGGAGGAATGCTCCATGCTGGCTCACTTTCAGGTCTATACTTCCAGGTCTATATTGCCATGGAGACTAAGACCAAACACTGCCTTCCATGCTATGAAGCTGACCACAGTGGATGCTGTCCTAATCATGACAACCCCTGCAGGCATTTCCATAAGTCACACGATCTGTACAATCCCTCAGTCAAGACTCCCTTCTCAGATGACTCTAATTCTGCCCAGTTGAGCATTAAGTAGGACACAGATGAGGTAGCTCCTCCTTGGCTTTTGTGACGTTCAGTTGGTTTAACGGCATTGTATGCTCACTGATCATGGGATGTTTATCTACAGTTATAAATGCGACTGAACAATTTACCACCAAGCACTTCACATATCTTTTATGATCCCTCTTGAAACATAAGCTCAAAGGAAGTCTGTGTAGGCAACACTTTTGATGTAGCAAAGGCAAAAACATAGCTACTTAATTATCTGGGTTTCTTTTGAGGCCTTTGATCAGTACCAATAGTGACTTTCTTTTCTGGTAAATTTTGCAACTATTCAAAACATCATGTATTACTTTCTCTGCTTTACTCAAGTTACGGTAATAAGTACCTTAATTTAGTCTCTTTTTAGTAGTGTTAGTTGAAATTTTTACTGAATTTTTCTTTTGAAAACAATTTAAATGATTTTTTAAATTATCCTAAAAGGAAAGGCAGTCAATGCAGTGTTTCATAATCTCTTGCATTGCACTGTGGTCTAATGTGATCCCCTCTCGACTTTCCATACCTGTGCCTCCTGCTCCAACCTTTGCTGTCCCCTTATTCCTCTCCTCTTGTTCCATTCATGCCCATATCACATCTCTTCCATCGCCTTCCTCTTTGTCACCTTTCTGTAAGATGCTTCCTCAGCTTCCTGTTTTTCTCATAAATCCCCTCACCCACCTTTACACACACACACACACACACACACACACACACACACACACACACTCCAGGTTTTCTACCTCAACTCATATGCTGTTGAACATCTAGGCTGTTTTTACTACCTGGCCCTTGTGAACAATACAAACATAAATCTGAATGTGTAAATATCTCTATGACATGTTGACCAAGAGTCTTTCAAATGCACACCCGGTCGTGGCAGCCATATCTGTGTCCTGCCATTGTGAGCCTTGTAACTCAGTAATGCCTAGGATATTTACTTCCAAGATGGTTCAAGGTTTTTGCCCCTTAGTGCTCTTTTTCACTTCCAGAAATACTAATCTTTATGTCCTTTATGTACTAATCTTTTGATGTTGACAAGGGCATCCTATACTACTTCATTAAAATGTAGTAACTACATTCAAAATATTACACTTTGGTCAAAGGGATGGACACTTTATTTCCTCCCAGTAACTTCCTGTATTCCTCAGATGGAAGGTAATCCTCAGGAAAGCTACTTCTTCATCTCCTCCCCTGAATTCATGTCCCTGTGATTTTTCTTCCCCATTCTCCAGCCTTGTCATGTGTAGTAAGAGGGGCTTGCTGTGTCCCGCCACTGCCCAGCTCGTAACCGCCGGCTAGCTTATACCGGAAATAACCATACGAAAATTATATTAATTTAAATACTGCCTGGCCCATTATCTCTAGCCTTTTCTTGGCTAACTCTTACATCTGATTCAGCCCATTTCTAATAGTCTGTGTGTCACCACGAGGTAGTGGTCTTACTGAAA
Organism: Dicrostonyx torquatus; assembly: GCA_028555095.1. NCBI lineage: Eukaryota > Metazoa > Chordata > Mammalia > Rodentia > Cricetidae > Dicrostonyx > Dicrostonyx torquatus. Next base: position 2,312,246 of record JAQHUG010000216.1, on the reverse strand, counting down.
TCATTCAGCATGTCTGACTCTGGCGGCTTCATGGCGGCAGCTCTCCCTAACTCAGTTTTCTTCCCAGCATATTTTTCTCATTTCCCCGCCTATCTAAGTCCAGACCTATCAAAAGGCAAGGCAGCTTCTTTATTAACCAATGAAAGCAACACAAAATACAGAAGAACCCTCCTACACCAGTCATGTGTATTGAGCTCAACAGTGCTGCAATTTCACGCCTGGCTTCTTATTCTCCCATGTGATTGAATGGACTCCTTTGCTTAGTCCTCTCACGCATCCCTTAGGAGCAGCACTATCCTTGTCTCACCCTTCTTCCACCTTCTCTGAGTACTTTAAGAAAAAGCAGGGACTGTTTTCAAATTCATCTCTCAATCCCAAGAACCAAAAGATGATAATACCCAAAACTGTTGAACATTAAAATGTTAACTGTCAAAATATGCTAAAAACTAAGACTGTCAAAATATAGAAAATATTTTCCATATAGGAATAAAACCTCATGATCTATCCTTTAACCAGTACATGAAATATGCTAATGTATGCAACAATTGAAAACGATGATACAGGAAAAGAATCATTTAGAGCATATATGACAAAATTAAAATAACCTTAGATACAATGTAAAGTCTGGCACCAAACCAGTGCATGTGAGCTGTGTTTAGGAAAACAATTTAACAGTTGATGCTAAGAGAGAAAAAAAAACCTAATTAAAAATATCAAACGTTGTAAAATTCTACTGTCTTCTCATTTATATATGTGAATATATATGCATACATGCAGAAATGTGCACACTGGCAGTGATCCCATGAAGCTAAGTGTAGATGTGTAAATAGTAACGTTTAAATCATCATCTGTGAAGAGCCACTTGAAGATTAATTTGACATTTAAAAATGCTGTCTGTCACTGTAGCGAGGTGCAGAGCCAAATGAATTAAAAGAAAAAAAGTTCGTTTTTTTTTAGACAATAAAATAAGAAAATCTTTGCTGAAATTTGTGTCTTTCTAAAGATTGTCTTTTAGTGACAACCAAGTGTGTTCCATCTCAGAGGATGTTGTCAGATCTTTCCAGAAGAGCTGAATAGACAAGAAGTAGACTTCCAAATTCCCGAGCACACGAGTTTAGAGAACATTTGATGGAACAGTCGTGTTTTCAAATAGAGCTCTAAAATCTCTACATTCAAAAACAGGTCATGATACTCAGGAACCTTCAATACTAAAATAACAACTATCAAAGTAGGAAAAAGTAAAGATTGTCAAAATAAGGAACAATATTTTCCATGTACCAATGAAAACTAAAGCCTTCAGGTCTAACATTGTTTTATCTACATGGAATATGTGTAAGAATACAATAGAAATAAAGAAACCTTTAAAAGGTAATTCATGATACAGAAAAGAAATGTTTGAATCTTAGAGGTAAAAAATGACCTACATACATAGAAAAATCATTTCCAATGGCTGTGAAGGAAAATCAAGAGTGGACAGTATAGTCCAAGGTTTACATATGGGACATTTATGAAACTTATGTGTTGTGTTTTATTTCAGTAGGTAGAAACTAAGTCTATGAACACTGAGATTTCTGAAAGACTAAATTTAGCATTTGAGTCACCAGGAGAAAACATCAGGCTATTATTTTTAATTTATGACACTGATGGTGTTAAACCCCAACAAGAGAGCCCCCCCACTGACTTTGGTCAGACGGTGAGCAATTTCAGTGTTACATATCCAGGAGGTTGCAGAAATCCATCTCTGACCCAGGAACACAATTCCAGAACAGGTGTAATATCTACCTCAAGTCCATTAATTTTTGCTTTGTTTGATCTCCAACTTCACCATCAAATCAAAACACAAATTCTACATTGTTGCTGTTGCTATTGTTGAAAAAAATCCCTCCTACACAGTTTCTGTTAGATAAACTAAGGGATATAGGAACCTTCTGGAATCAGAGATCATGTGCTATGCTCCTGCACCAACACAAGTATATACATCATGTATTCATATAAAATAATAAAAATAATAAATTTAAAAATAATCAAAGAACAAGAAAACACAGAAGCTGTGGCTATTTTATGCCGCAATTTATTACAATTCTGTATTGTTTCAAAGACTTGCTACATATGAATCACATACTTTACATGTTTATGTAATGGCTTGTATACATTTCTTTGTTATTTTCTGTAACTCAATGTTCACCAAAATCTTAAGCTTCTGTCTCAAACAACAGTGAAGCAGACTAATAGAAAGACTGCTGACATTTGGCATCTTGGCATCTTTCAGGTTAGTGAACTCTGAGATTAGAGAAATGTAAATTCTACGATACTGATATATTTAAATATTAGTCACATTATAGGAATTTGCAATTTAATTATAAAGTTAAAGATTTGGAACCTAATGGTTAACATTCTTTAATGGTCAGTTCTAAGGCTAAACAAGATTTTTGATGTTGTTCATTGACAATAACATATGTAAGAAAAATAATGATTAAGAAATAATTATTAGTGGTTATTTAATAATTTTCTATATTGTGTTTAAGGTTCTCATTTGTTATACATTGGTATTGTCATTATTTATTTGAAGAGTACTTTTTGCATGAAAATCCATTTTGTTTTTCTATTTTTCTTGATTTTGTTCAAATTTATAATACAGAATATATTATATATAATGTAGAATATAATATAGAATGTATTAGAATATATATAATATAGAATATATTAGAAATTAGAAGACAGTCAATGTATTTCTGCTGAGCAACTATGTTGTTGTGGCAAAACACTCTCGCAAATGCTCTTCAAGGGTGAAAATGTTCATTGCATCTCATAGTTTCCAGATAATGTCTATCCCAGCAGACAAGGCACTGTGGCAGGGTCTTGATGCAGATTGACACATAGCATCCACATCAGGAGACCATGAATGCTGAGACTCCATTCACTTTCTCCTGTTAGGCAGTCCAGGACAAAAGCCCAGGGAAAGATGCTGCCTTTTAGGGTTAATTTCGCACTGGAATTAACCTAATCAAGATAAAATAAGGATAGTCCCAAACTAACCTAATCTAGACATTTCATCACAAGTTTGTCCTGAAACTTCTCACTTAGGAGACTCCAGATTTTGTCAAACTAACGATTTCAGCCATCAGAGCATCTAAACTTTTGCTTCACTTGGTTTGTTTCTGTTATCATATTCGAAAGAACATTTTATGTAATGCAAAATGAGATAGTACTTAAAATTAATTAACATATGAAAAGGGACATAAAGTATATCTCGTTGCTGATTTCTATCATAATTACCTAATGCTCTGATGAAGCAAACAGGAATCAATAAAGAGGGACAACCAGGCTAGAGTTTGCTACATTTTGTGTTGTTGATCAGAGAAAGATTAAGATGAAACTAAATAAACCAATCAATGGAACATAAAACATGATATTCCTTATGACCCACCAGGTGATTTTTTTACATTATGGTATAATTATTACTCTTGGTCATATTTGAAGTGTAGTTATAACATAGCAATATTTCCTGTGTGGTTGGGTACAGCTAGATGGTGTGGGACAGTGGTTTGTATTCTTTCAATTATATTTCAAATAAATGCTGATTGACCAGTAACCAGGCAGGAAGTATAGGTGGGACAACCAAGCAGAACTAGAGGTGGGTCAATGAGAACAGGAGAATTCTGGGAAGAAGAAAGCCCATTCCTCTGCAGTCATGACCCAGCCACAGAAGAAGCAAGACGTGAGTGCCTCGCTGAAAAAGGTACCAAGCTATGTGGCTAACATAGACAAGAATAATAGGCTAATATAAGTTATAAGAGTTAATAAGAAGCCTGAGGAAATGGGCCAATCAGTTTATAACTAATGTACACCTCTGTGTGATTTCTTTGGGACTTAACAATTGCGGGAACCAGGCGGGTCAGAAATCTCAGACAAGAGCTAGAGTGCTGGGAAATGTCTGACTGAGGGGAGTGCAAATGGTGTCACTAGGATTTAAACATATAGATTGCATTATATCCATCCCAAGTTTAAACCTGTGCTTTCTTAGAGTCCTTTTGCTTGTAGTTGTGTGGGGCTGACTAATGGAACTGTAGTTTACACTCTCTATATGGCTTCATAATTTAAAGAACAGAAGGCAAAAATTTAGAATTGAAGGGGTAATTGACTCTTAGAAAGTCACAAACACTTGAAGGTAAATATATTTGGTGTATGTTCTAAATATTTATATATGACTGTCAAATAAAACAAAAATGCTAGTCACAGGAAGGACATGTATTTGGTATTTACAATTTCATATAGGAAAATTACATACTTATTTTTTATTAAGTATTTTGTATAAGGTATTATTATTAATATGTGAGTATAGAAGTCCTAGTTCATAGATTATTCAAAGTCAAGAGCCAAGAAATGTTTCAGAGTTTGTTGGAATTACTAATTTCTAATTACTAATGACTTGTAATGTTTAAAACAATACAGCTATGTTAACTAATGAACCATTATTAATATTAGAATTATTAATTAATATAGCAAAGAAGTACTTTAAGACATTAGAGAAAACTGAAAAAAATTTAAAGTACTATTAATTAAATCAACTCCTGATGTTAGGAATTTTACTAGGCACACAAGAGTACATTCAAAATGTGTGATTATAAGTGATGTTATATTCTAGTCAAAAAAACTATAGGAATTGTGTGATACAAGGGATGAGCCTTCTTCTGTGAGAAGTGTGTGCTTCCTAGGGCTGTTTGGGCATGCATATTACTTGGAAATGAAACTAGAGCATTCTTTCTCAAAGGGAAGAGAAAGAATTAATTTGGCTGAAATACCAGAGAATACTTGAGTTTTCATTTAAATCGACACAAGTGGATCCTTGAGAGACTGTAAGTGCATACCCAAAGAGAAGATGAAAGCCGCTGCTTATGAGGCTTGATAAGAAGCTGAAAACTCTCAGCAAAGAATAGCCTCATATCTGATGCGATCTATTTGAAAGTCATGCTTGTCTCTTCTATAGCACAGATGTAGTGTATGAGTTAACTCAGTTTTTACTTCAAAGTAATTGTGATATAGTAATGCTCTAATTTTAATCTTATAGTAATGCTTTTAAAAATTTATATGAGTTGCCTGTATTCAGAGATAATGATCTTTGCCAAACAAATAATCTAGACTTCATTTTCCAATAAATTCTCCTTTAGAATGTCAGTTTGAATACATGCCTACATGCTGTAGTATTGTTTAATATTTTTCTTGTATTTATTTAATCTTGATATGACTGTATAATTACATTTCTCCCTGCTCTTTCCTCTCTCCAAACCTTCACATATACCCCTTTTTGCTCTCCTTCAAATTTTTATTCTCTTTTTTCAATAAGTGTATATTCTTAAATACAACTTACTCAGTCCTTCTAAAGTTACCTGTACGGATGCTTTCAGGGCAAGCCATTTGATAGCGGACAGCTAATCTTTGTGCTTTTCCCTGGGTAACGCTCACTCTCCCTGTTCCCTGCTTTCTTCTGCTGTCTATAGTTATTCATGTAAGATTGAGTCCTCATGGGACTTTGATGGACCCATTGGTGTCATGTTTGTTCAGCTCACATTTGAGCATCCGTGCTAGTGAGGCTTTGAGCATCTAGCCTCTGACATTACCACATGATACAATCTTCCAGCAACTTCTTCAATCCTCTAGCTTAAAACACTTATTTTAAAACTATTAAGTCATACAGGGAAGACAAGACATACTTAAAATTGGAAAGATGAGATTTTTTAAGGCTCTTCTTCAGCTAGTGGTCATTACTTTCATAGCAGATGGAAAATATTGAATTGTTCAATCGTGCCACAAGGACATGTCTCAACTATGTTCATAGCAGCATTTTTTTTGTCAAAGCCAGAACCTAGAAACAACCTAAATGTTCCTTGACTGAAGAATGGATAAGGAAAATGTGGTACATTTACACAATGTAGTACTACACAGCAGAAAAGAATTATGGTATCTTGAAATTTGAAGGCAAATGGGTAGAGCTAGAAAACATTATTTTGAGTGAGGTAACCTAGACCCACAATGATAATTATCACATGTACTCACTCATAAGTGGTTTTTAAATACAAAGCAAAGAAAACCAGCCCTCAAATCACAATCCCAGAGAACCTACACAACAAGGAGAACCATAAGAGAGACATACATGGATCTAATCTACACAGGAAGTAGAAAAAGACAAGATCTCCTGAGTAAATTGGGAGCATAGGGACCATGGGTGATGGTAGAAGGGGATGAGAGAAGAAGGGAGGGGAGCAGAGAAAAAATGTATAGATCAATAAAATCAATCAATAAAAAATAAATAAACATTGGTTTTTAATAAAGCTTGAGAGAAAAGAAAAAAAAAAGAAATGCTTGAACCCCTCCTCCATGTTCCCTAATAGGTAGTTCTTAATTCATTGGGTGGTAGTGATGGTTAAGAGAGGTTCTAGAGTAAGTGTTCTCTATAATTGACTCTCAGAAACTGCTTTGCTCTTCAAAGTCCATCAAAAGATGCAGCTATAAACATTAAATAATATAAAACAAGTGGAAGGATACTGGACTAAAATCCAGGATAACAAGAACATTAGAAACTGGGGCCACACTATTCTTTTGGTTGTTGGGTCTTTAGAGGTGTCGGGGACCTGGGAGGCAGAAGCTTACTCTGAAGGTTAAGGTCGTCATTGTTTGTCTTAGATTGTCCTCACAAGCACCAGCAAGGCCCTGGCAATGGAAGCTCATTATGCATAGTGAGGTAACTGATGTCTTTTCATCTACCCTACCCTCCCATAAAGACATGAACAAAAGAATATCCTAGTGACCGGAGTTTTATTAATAATTCATAAAGTCAAAATATTGTCTTATGCATTCCACCTGTGTGAGCCCCTTGGTCACTCAGTACTAAAGTGTACATGTTTTGGTATATATGTTAAACATAGGCTGTGTTAAAAAAATATGCACTGGGATATGCAGTTTTGAAGAGACCATTGGAGCTTATGCTCATTATAGACCAAGCTATACTGCTGACACTTACGATACTAATATGATCCTTAGGTTTACTTAGCAAAAGTTTCTGAAAAACATGATTCACACATGCAAATATAATTATTAAATTACTAAAATGATCAAACACTTTCTAGACTTTATATATTTGCCTTTGGATTAGTTTATCTTCTTTCAGGGAAAGGTTTCTATCTATGCTTCATGAAACAGATCTAAATTCATGAGAAAAACCGGTTTGCTCTTCAGCCACAGGGACTTGAACTGTTCCTGACATCCGCCCTGTTTCTTGAGCTCTTGAATCCCTGCTCTCCATCTCTAGTCAGGCAATAATAACTCATAACTGCTGGATCCATTCTGGTTTGGTTCCTCCTCTTAAAGGTACATGTTGAATTTTAGTTTGAATGTCTGCAGTTCATTAGACACAAGAACATTCCTCTTTTAAAAACATTCCTTTGGATTTATGACATGAATATGTTCAGATAGTTTTGTGATATGAACCTGGAATTTCCCTGGAAGTTTCACAATTTTGATGGTTTTTATTTCTTTCTTTTTTGTTTTTAGAATACTTCATTTCAAGGAACTGGCTTGTATCAAATAAACAACTTAGTGAGACCCAACAATGAAATAGGCTTTGCACATTAAATTGGTAATGATTAAAATAACAACCTGAAAGACAATTATTCCCTCCTTTTTATTTTTTCCATTACGATATGTACCTTAGAACAACTCACAGATTCCATAGGGTCAATGTCCAAATTGAAATAAGAGTCATAAATCTTCTCTTCCAGTTTAAATAAAAGTTAAAATTGTTATTTTTATTCCAAGTACTTATGTGTGGAAAATTAGCTTCTTTTTCTGTTTTAGAATAAAACTACATAAAAATTTTATTGACACAAACTTTCTAATTAGTAATTTGTAAATTGTTGGATTCTCGTCCAAACAAGTTAGGTCCATTTCCTTTGTTCAATAGAATGTTTGTTAGATGCAGAGACAATCACATGGCCATGATCAGGTGAGGAGGAGAGAAATGTGAGCAAAAGAAATGATATTTAGCAAAGAAGGAAAAGCACACCCACAGTGGTAGAGAATAGAAGAATGCTGAACTATAAGAACATGAAGACAAGCAAATATTAGAATTAGAATAATATCTATTATTAAGTTATTAGATATATTTTCTTCATAGTGCTATAAAAATGGAATCTCAATGAACTTCTCACAACATAAGCTGGTACTAAAATATATCAAATTTAAGAATGATGTATCAACTTGCTTTCCTAATTCCAAATTTATTTACGTTTTCAACAGCCCACAGATGAACAATCAAGAGTTATTTATACTTATCACTCAGAAAATTCTGAGCAAAGTTGAGAACAAAACAAGTCTGTGAATATGGACATGAATATTTAGAGTGCAATTTGATAGCATGGCCATTTAGTAAATCAACAGCAAACTACTTTCAAGTACGTATGATCTTCCTAGTCATGGACTTTTGACAAGATTTACAGTACTCTTCTGTAGAGCAGGCCTGATATTCAAGAAGAAAGTGGTTGGTTATTTCTATAATTTCATGTCATTATTAAAACCATCTGCTTATCTTGTTAACCTCATCACTTTGCAACTTCCAGGGTTCAGCTCTGGGTCAGACCTTTAATGTCTCATTTGCTGAGCTACCTGAAGAGCATCTTCTGGCATCATGAATGCTAGTCATGTAAGAAGTTTCAGATGGCCAGTTTCTTCAGCAACAGGGTCATACTGTCTAGTTACAGTTGGAAACCAGAGCAATGACAGTAGCGTACAATGTTTTGGCAGTCTTTGAGGTCTCCCTGCAAATATGATGTCCCTAAAAGAAAAAGGCTAGCTAGACTTTTCACATTCTAATAAAGAAAAAGAATATTGCTAGCTGAGGCTATGCAAAAAGAAAAAAAGAAAAATACCAAGATAATAATAGTTATGACAAAACAGAGTGCTTTATGAATACAATATGTGTTTGCATCAAATCACTCTTTAATTAGCACCAAATTAACTCCCAGGGAGGTAATCTGTGTTAATAACCCATGTATTATATGAGCAACATCATTCAACCATGTCAGATATTCCTATTCAAATTTCCCTTATGCATTATCTTAAATATTAGATTACAAACTGCTAAATCTGTATTTTGTTTCTAACTGTATCTTTGAAATCTGCACTTTGGTAACACTATGTTTCTGCTCAATCACAGGATCACAAAAACCAAGGACAGTATGTATTAATCCAGTGTCCCCTTTTTGTCTACATGGATCTTATTTGGACTACTAAATCAGCTTTCCAGCTGGTTCTCTGTTCAGCACGTGGAACATGAGATGTCAGTAAATGTTTGACGCAGACATACTCACCTGGAACTTTGAATTATTCTAGTGAACCATAATTGAATTTAAAGCTAGAGTTGTAAATTTTGTGGCTATTAGCATGGAAGTAATGGTATATACCTGGGAAGAGGATTGGAAGAAAAACGCTGGAGAGAAAAAACAAAGAATGGATAGAAATAAGGTAATATCCTGTTTATCTTCAACTGACTGACAATTTTCTATAATCTCTTCTGTAGATATCAAATATAGTCCCATCAATTCACTACTTAAGTTTAAAATAAACTAGTTAGACTTTCCAACTTCTAATAAAAAGAACACTGCTAGCTGATGCTACACAAATAATGTAAGTTATTGCTAAGCAAATAATGTTAGTAGTTAATCAGCTATGACAAAACAAATTGCCTTATGAATAAAATATTTGTTTGTATCAAATAATTAATTAATCAGCACCAAATTTTGGAAATTTTAGGAAGCATAGAGACAGTTAAAATTAAAGGCCATTTAAGTGATAATATAGGAACCTAATACAATTGAAGCTTCCAAAAACATATGAACATATGAAAAGAATATCTAAATGAAGTTACCAAATAATAGAGGAGACATAGACCTAGCAGGTCCTCTCTCATTCACCAAATAATACTTTAAGTATTGGGATTGGAATACACCTAACTGAGTTGTTGGTCAACAAGATTCCATGAGAATCCCCAAGCTACCCTGTCTGTCATCAAGGCTATAAACATGATAGCAAGGCACCATTGCTGGAGATAATATCTACACAACATATTAGATATAGAGAAGTTGAGCAATTGCCTATACAGAGCCTTAATTCCAAAGTTCTAGCACCTTTTCTACAGGAAGGTTCTCTGAGCACTAACAAAAGAAAATGTGAGCATCAACCAAGCCACAAAACTTTTGATCTATGCTGCTGCTCTGCCTGAAGTGCTAGGGCACTGGTGGCACACAGCTTGTGGGAGCAGCCAACCAATCAGTGATTTGACTTAAGACCCATTCTACAAGATGGAACCTACAGCCAGCATTGGTTGGATAACCAAAAACCTGAGGCCAAGGACCTAGGGTAAAGCCAAATACTACTGTTCAAATAGAACGTACTGATAAAATGACTCCTAATGACATTTTTCTATACTCAGAGGTAAGTGTCTTGTTCAGCCATCATCAGAAGCTTCTTCTTGTAGCATACGTCCCAAATATAGAGACCCATAGCCAGATATTGTGTAGAGAGTGAGAGACCTTGGAACTCTCAGCCTTAAATGGCTTGTCTCCATCAAATCCTTCATCTTGGAGCTCAGGGAACCGTTCAGAAGTGGAGAAAGAAAGAGTGCGAGAGCCAGAGGAGAGGAAGGACACTAGGAAAACACGGGCCACTATGTCAACGTGATCTAAGTACAGGTGAACTCAGAGAGACTGAGGCAGTATACACAGGGCCTATGCAGGTTTGCACTAGGTCCTCTGTAGACATATTAGGGCTTCCAGTTCAGTGTTTTTAATGGAATTCCAGAGTGAGTAAATGAGCGGGTCTCTGATTCTTATTCTTTCTCTTGAACTCTTGCCCTTCTGATTTTTTGTTTGTTTTTGTCCAATTCTAATGTGTTAGGTTTTTTTTTTGCTGTCATATTTCATTATTACCCCCCTTTTATAAAAGGAATATTTGAGTCCACTGAAGTAGACTGAAAACAGTCAGACACTTGGATGAGTGACTCTAAAACCAGTTGCATTGGGCTCACATACATTTGTAAGCATGCCCTATGAATGGCAGACCTTTGTGCAGGCAGTGACAAAGCTGCGAGTCAAATGGGAGCCTGCAATAGCTCTACCCCTTGGATTCTGCATTTGCTAACACTGTCTTTGCTGAGGAACACTTGTGGGTGGTGAACTTATGGTAATAATTTTTCTTATGTGGTCATTTCTTAGGCTATAAAACTTTTAATATATATATATATAAAATATATCCTATGTCACTAAGATATTTGATTGTGATTTCTTATAGAAGCATTATTGTTTTGGCTTCAAGTTTAGGTCTATAACTCGGTATAAATTAATTTTGTATGTGATATGAAATACCTATTAAAGTTCATTATCTCTCAATGAGTATCTACTAATTCAAGAAGTTTCCTCATTGACACTTTTATTAAGAATCAATTGATAACATAAAACAAGTTTCCCAAAATGTATTTAAGAATCCATGGGTCTCTGAATAATGACTGTTAGCCATGCTTTGCCCTACAGACTCTCTGCTGAGAACTGCACTGTGTAAATGAAATGACAGCCTTACTTACGAGTTCCTCGGGATGTGTCATCACTTGTGATCTCAAGACAGTTATTTTCATTGCTGCAGAAGTGTTCCTGATTAAACAGCTGAATAATGCAAGCATCCGTGATTTAATCTCAATGTGTTCATCATTAATCTTTTTTTTTGTACATGTCGGGGGTTAATTCTCTCTTCAACAATATTTCTAAGCGCTCATTGACCACCTGAGTCAATATTCAAAAAGTTCCCAATGCTTCCCTACATTCCCGGATGTTTCTGTTCCATGAGTTTGTATTTGTGTATAAGCATTGCTGATCTATGTTTCTAATGAACAGGTTAAGTTTGAGAATGTACTTACTCTTAATAACTTGAAAATCATGTGTGTATACTCCAATTTTATTTTTTACTTAAGGTTTCCTTTTTCTTATCTATACACTAACATACTTAAATCTCTAGTTGATAATTCAACCAAATACAGCCATAATAAACTGGTAACTCCCTCCAGAATCTTGCTACTAACATCTACTTTGCTTACATTTTGTCTTCCTAAAATATATTTTTCACAGAAGAGTCAGACAGCCCTTTAAAAAAGATAACTTAGACACTGCTTAAAAGTTTCTCCAATAATACAGTTATCTCTACAATAAAGTCAAATTCCTTCCCTTGATCCGTACACACACACAAACACAAACACACACACACACACAAACGCACATACATGCCCATGAACACATGTGTATATATGTAAGTATACCTGCTGGATTATGTGTGTTTATGTGTGAAAGTATGAGTATGGAGGGGAGAGAGCAGAAGATGGTGTGTAGAATCATGGGGAAGGTTTTATAAGTTATTTAAATTTTTCTTGTTTTCTCATTGCTCTTCTTGGTCCCTTTGCTCTCTTTCTCTTCATCCCATTTAATAAGTATTTGCAGGAGCATCACAAACTTTTGGCAGACACTTTGTAAATACTGATTTGCTTCTAGATAATCAGCTTCCTTATTCTAGTCTGGGCAGTAAGCAGCAGTGTGAATAAGTAGCAGAAAGACAGGATATTAGTCTAGCGATAAATGTAAACCACAGTTACTCTATTGGCAAGTGTATTGAATGTGACCCTGACACATTCATTAGGAAATAATTGATTAGGGGATTGAAAGACTCTAAGGAATTTAGCGCAATCTCTTGTACTTACACAAAGGCTTTCCTAACCCATTAGTACTTTGACCATCATTTCAGCCCTATGCATCTCCTTGTCCTGTGAAGTTTAGGGTTGGGATTCTGCAAATGACATTGAGTCTAGCAGCTCTAGTTTGTGTGACACTGTATAATATAGAGACAGTTTACACATTTGTCCTCTAAAACATTAAGGCAAGCTTGGAGAAGAAGACTTCTAACATAAGACAACATTAAGCATTAAATCAGTATCAATTAAGAGTTTAGATTTATACCAAAGAAGTATTTTAGAAGATAATAATATATTTCAGGTAATTTTGCTAAAACTGTAATGAAGACAAGTTTTCTTAAGAGTGCATATCATTTGCATTTATAGGAACAGATTTCCAGAAAAGCCTTATTGCAAAAAGTGTACAGGATCCTAGACCACAAATGAGGCAACAAAGACAATAAGAAGAGGACCTTGGCAATAGTAGTTCTCAGAATATTGGCATCACTGTGAACTAGTAAAGCCATTGTATATAGCAACTAACTATATGGTTTATGTAAATATATAAAGGCAATTTTCATATACCAGCATCCTTTTTAACTGTGATAATTTAAACCAGCTTAGCCACTTTGCATGGGGTAAAATTAAATCAGTTTTTCTAAACGGACCAGAAAGGAAGCCTTTCCCTACCAACATCTGAGGATGCTCACAGTGTATTCTTCAACATGGAAAGAAGTTGCAAAAGATATCATCTACAAATAATACCATGTACATTCAAAGAATGGAGTTCAGTGATGTGAACATGTGTGTGCATATATTTCACACTGACAAATGCAAATATCTGGTAAGTAAATGAAAAACTTTTAGTAATTATTAGAGAAGACTATGAGGGACTTTAGTACCAGTGATGGAATATCAGTCTGCTCCATCAAACACACTGTTTGAGTTGATACAATGTGCATGTGTTATTCAGTGGTTTAAATTCATCAGTTAATGGATTTGGATGTGTATGGGTGTGTGTCTGATTAGTTTTAGAAATAAAAATGTTCAGAGAAAATAATAATGTATATTACATGCCACCTAATTGCAAATTTAGCTTTTTTCAGTTTTGATTCATAGTACTTGAAGAAAAGACTAGGTAGCAGAACAGTTGTGATAATTGTCCATGACAGCTAAGGAAATATTTACTGATCCATTTAGAAATTGTACAAATACATGGTCTTTAAAAATTCTGCAAACGTTTATGTATACACAGACTTGGATGCTCAATCGTATCACAAGTACAGGTGCCCAACTATGTTTATACCAGCATTGTTTCTCATAGCCAGAACCTGGAAACCACCTAAATGCCCCTCGACTGAAGAATGGATTACAAAAATGTGGTACATTTACACAATGGAATAGTACACAGCAGAAAAATAATCACATCTTGAGATTTGCAGGCAAGTGGATGAATCTAGAAAATATCATCATGAGTGAGGTAACCCAGACCCAGAAAGACAAAATCCTATGTACTCACTTTTAGACATAAAGCAGAGAAAACCAGCCTACAAATCACAATCCCAAAGAACCAAGACAACAATGAGGACACTAAGAGAGACTTACATGAATCTAATTTACATGGGAAGTAGAAAAAAACAAGATCTCATGAGTAAATTGGGAGCATGGGGACCATGGGGGAGGGTAGAAGGGGAGTAAAAGGGGGTAAAATTTAAGAATTTATTAGGTCTTAAATTTATAGAGAAAAATTAAGATGTATCAAATAAAATCCAAAATTAGTTTTACCATTGGCAATTAGATGAATGACTGAAAACACTTTGTTATAAAGTGATTGAATATGATTTAAATGACTTTTTAGAAAATATTTTTTAAAATATTGCCTCTAATTTGGTTCGTTTCTTCATTATAATGAATATCCTTGAACATTTAGAAAAGTAATTTGAATGAATAGTAAAATGACTATTTCACATTGCTTTATCTAGTGAAAGTTATTATGTTATACTTGAGTGTTCTCTAATTTTTATAATTAAATTTTACTCTTTTAAATTATTATAATTGCTAGTTTTTTAGTTGTGTAAAAAGTATTAACTATAAAATTGTAAATTTGTTGACTACATAAGAAAGTAATACTTACTGAATAAATATAGCATGTGAACAAGTTTTTGCACCGCTCAGCCAAAAACTCATCCATTATCAAGAAATCCAAATGAGCAACAATAATTAACTTATTCACAAAATTGGTATCAAATTGCACCTATAGAAAGAGACAGCTTTATACTTTCTGTAGACCATGAAATTCTGTGATATTGTTTGTCTGATATAAATAAAGGCTATCTATTTAAGATGTGCTGTTTTGATTTAAATTTTGATATGTGACACCTGCCGTATGCGTTGGGAACCCCTGCTGCACATACACATGCCACGCATTTGTCAGTGAACCGTTATCATTCTTGACTGGAGAAATCACCTGAGGAGAGCGGTCTGTGAAGCTGTGTGAATTAGGAAGAGTGATGATGAAAGGTGAGAAGAGACTGTCACGCTAACGTCCTGACAGGTGGCAGAGCAGAACAGGCAGGGAAGCTGCCATCATCACCATGGCTCTGCACTGACACTCATCACTTACAAATGCACACTCTGGCATGCTTCTGGTTTGCATTGGGAAATATAGGGTAAAAACATCCACAGAAAAGTATACATGGCACACTTTCTATGCCGGTCCTTCTGCTGAGCAGTAGGGAAGAGCCAAATGTGTCTCACGTACAAAATAATTGAATGCATATTAAGGGAAAGAGGAAGAGAAGTGATAAACCAAACAGAATCAAAGTTTGGCATGGATGTAGAGAAAAGACATACAAAGAACACTGTCTAAGAATATGTGGACAGATTTAACAGCAGAAAAATGTCTGTAACCTTCATGTGAGTGCAACCTCAATGACAAAGGTCAAGGAAATGCGAATGGAACTGCTAATTTTAACAGACAGCAACCCAGATGTGACCTCTTATACATAAGACAGCAATAGTCTAACATTTCTTGACTGCTTTTTTTTCCAGGGAACATTATGGAAAATGGAAGATATTATATATGTATAACTCACAACTAGGAGCCAGTAATGTTGAAAACTGTCCCATGGCAATGCTGTCTCACGTGTTCCTTCTGTCTGCCTGTTCTCAGTAAGGGTTACCTTCCTTGCCAACTGTAGTATGAGGGTCCTGCTTGTTGGCGTTTTTGTCTTGCCCGGCACCCCATAGCCAGCAAGCCCCCAAAAAATCACGCAGATACTCTACATTAGGTTATAAACTGATTGGCCCATTAGCTCAGTCTTCTTACTAGCTTTTGTAACTTATATTAACCCATTGTTTTTATCTATGTTAGCCACATGGCCGGTACCTTTTCTCAGTGGGGCAGCTTACATCCTGTTTCTTAGAGGGTCTGCATAGGAATGCCAGGGAAGCTTCCTGCTTCCCGGAGTTCTCCTGTTCTCACCTCTACTTCCTGTCTGGTCCTTCTGCCTATACTACCTGCCTGGCCAATCAGCATTTATTTAAAACATGATTGACAGAATACAGAATTGTCCCGCACCAGCCAACAATATATATTTCTGTCCATACAACTCACCATTGCTATAAAGCAACAAACTTAATGGTTAGAAAGTAGCTAGAATAAAAGGAGTCACCAATCAACCTTGGATCATTCATACAAACCAAGCTGCCCAGAGATGAAAACAAGGATGAGCATGCAGCACTGAGTCTGGTTGTATTTAATGCTGTATCCATTGAATTCCAACCTGCACTAACTTGAGTGGCATGGAGAGCTGAGCTCCTGTCTCCCTTCTCTTTGCCTATGACTCCAACATGATAGGTGGATGCCCGGTGAAAGCTGGCAAATCACAACCATTGCTCTCCTCTAAATACCCCCCCCCTCTCTCTCTCTCTCTCTCTCTCTCTCTCTCTCTCTCTCTCTCTCTCTCTCCTACCGTCATGGCCTGGCTCTATTTAACCCTCTGGAATGCCTTTGGTGGCTCCTCCTGAAACACAGATATCCAGGCCATATAGGAATTTAGAATAGTCAAATTTAACAAATGTCGCACTAAAGTCTATCAGGATGTTTTGGCAAGATATCTAGTTGGAAATATGTAATGGTCCTATCACAGCTAATATGTCCAGGGGTAGAAAAGTGAGAATTTCATTCTATATCATAAAAGCAGTGGTTGTGATTTGCCAGCTTTCACCGGCCATCCACCTATCATGTTGGAGTCATAGGCAAAGAGAAGGGAAACATTCTATATCATAAAATTCTATATCATAAAATCTTTATAATCTGAGGTAGAAAAAAAGAATTAAGATACTAATGTCTTATTCTCTTATATTTTGCATAGACAGTAACATTCACTATTCTACTTACTGATATAAATTCTGTTTAACTAAGTACATTATTGGTCCTCACTAAACACCAGAGAACTGCATAGGAAGATGCAGAATACAGAAACAGAGACACAATATCACATACCATTAAAGAATCTTCATGGCATTTTCTTTTCTTATTTTTTTTTAGATTGCTGCTAGATTCCAGGAGGAGGCTTGACATTTAAATAAGTAATCTTAAGATTTTCTATGAAAAAATCATGAGATAATGTACTATATGGTTAAAGAATGTTGAGTGCTAATACTTTAGATTTTAGTGGAATATTAGGGTTGGAGTATGTTCTTCCTGAGGCTTAGAAACCTAGTTACCAGGTTAAATACAAGGTGCCCATTTGAAATTCAAATTATCATAGGATATTTTTAAAATTAATATGTCTCAAATGTCTCATGGACATTATATTCAAATTTATTTATTGTTTATCTTATATTTATATTTAGTAAGATGCCCTATAAGGATGATTTGCTAAACCGTAGCACATTTTACTAATGGTAAATAGCCAGCCTGTATATTGACATTAATATTTTGCTCTATTTACTCTTAGGCCAGTTTAGGACCACTTTAATGTGTCTACCATAAAATAGAATATTGCTGTTCCCAGTTATCTGTTTGGTAGATAGGCATACAGAAGGCTCTTTGTTTCACTATGATTCTTCCTACAGCTGGGAGTGTGCTCAGGGGAGTTCTGCATCACTCAGTTATTCACCCTGAGTTTACAAATCAACATCCCTTTTCCTGAATGGGTCCTTCTAAATGGATTCGACTCCTAAGCAATTACCAATTCTTGGTGTGCCTCTTAAATGACGTTCTTGGCTGACAAGGCTGAGGGTTAGCTAGACAGCTGGCAATTCACAAAGACAAAAGTCCTCTAAGGTTTCTCGGGGAGGCAGTCTGAAGTCCTCTTCTTAGACAGTGTGACATCTCTCTTGAACCTCCATTGTTTTGCATGCAGCAAGCAGTATTTGATTGCTTGTGTTTGGGCAAAATTTAATTTTTGCTCTAGATTCAAGGTGCTGTATAGATATACAAAATTATCCAGCAAGGTCTTTGGGAGCTGGAAGCATGTACCTAGGTAAATCAAGTAGTGTCAATTAATTATTAAGATGTGGTAAAGTTGTTGTTTGTGACATGGGTAAACACATGAGATGATTTTGAGCCAATAGCTAGAGTTAAATGAAGAAGCAGGGAATTACAAATGAAAAGAAGTCAAAGGCAAAATAGAACACAGTAGAGCATTCTTGGGAACACATTAATTAATTACACATATTACAAGTAGGGAATTGATGTGACACACACATACAAACAGACGCTATTATAGAGCCTATTGTTAGGTATTGATTTAAGTAAGGAATAAATGACAAACTAATATTTTTAACAACTACAAGGCACATATTCTTATATTATATTAGTTATGTACTTATATTATTTTTTGCATTTCTCTAGTTTCAATGTAAAGCCTATTATGTAAGAAAATCCAACAACTAACCATGAACCTATCTATTATCTATCTTCTACAATAATCTCCATAATTTATATTATACTTATGGTAGAGGTAGTATGTGACCCAATGACGTTTTATTTTGTAGTTCTTATTTGAAGGTATATTAATTATTCAAAATCTTTAAGCCATCATCATAGAAACAATTTTTGTTAGTCTCAAATTAAATACCACAAATGACTACAGAATTGTGTCAGGCAAGTTAGAAGCATATTACAAACATTTATATTGATTTCCCCTGATTACTAACTAATTAATATAATTACCCTCTATTTCAAATACCAGAAACAAAAGCAAGTTCTGAACTCAAGAGATAGCATGTGAACAGAGAGAAGGTCACCGAAATCATGACAGGTCACTTTGAGAATAGGACGTTTTATGTTTTAGTAATTTTTTTTCTGGGCAGAATACAAACAGCAATCTAATTTTCACCCTGAGCAGGTCAGTACTTCCCTCCCTGATGTCTCACTTCAGCCCCACAGGGATAGCTGACCTTAATAGCACATAGAATAAATAAATTTCACATGTGAATTTGTAACCAGAAACTCCAGAATAAAAGGTGTTCACTACAGAATACAGGATTCAGATCTCAAACTACTCACACCTTGCTTCTGTGCTTTCTCTGCTTACGTTAAAAGCAGATTTCTAGTGGCCATAGATACCAGCACTTTTTCCACAATGTTTCACAAAGGTTCACGTTTCCCTACAGAATGTATGAACCCCGGGCTCACAATACATGAAAGAAAACGAAGGGGTCAAAAAACAAACACCATTGCATGCAGTAAGCAGGGGCTTTGCAAAACAATCCCATAATTCACGACTGTCCTCCACCACCAGGATCTGGATATCTCTGTCCCTGACTTGTCCATCACTGTAAAGCAGCGGGGCAGGGTGGTTTCTCTCATCTAAACATCAATCAAACAGAAACAAAGCAGACCGCTGTAGAGATCACGACTACACACTGATGTAGACTGTACTGTTCCTTTTCCAGTGTTGACTCTTTGATATCCATCTTGTTGGAGGTGATGGATGACAATACATCGGCTTTTTTTTTTTCTATCAGCAACTATGGTACAAGAATGCATTCCATTTGTATTCTACATCAAATTATTCTGCAGAGCAGTTACCTCTTCCGTTTTAATGAAGTACTGTTACAGAATTTCTGTCACTGGTCTCTCACTAATAATGAGGAGCATTTTGATTCAAGGGGCTGAGTTTTCACTGATAATGACTATGACTATAAGAAAACATCAGGGCAAGGGATGTGTGCCTCTTTCCGAACTGGGAACTAGCAATAACGAGGCAGCTGGTGGCTCAGTTAAGATTCCCATTTGTCTTGTGATATTTGTGCAAGAATATTGCTTAATAATTAACGGTAAAGCAATCTTTCGACCCTCATTTTTCAAGGTATTACAGCATTTCAACAGATGTTAAATACAAAACTAAGTCAGGACCATGAGGGACTGGCCCACCAACAGAGACAGTGTGCTCGATCTATTGGGAGCTCATC
>JAQHUG010000216.1:2265206-2291843 GCA_028555095.1 Dicrostonyx torquatus | reverse complement strand
AAAAAAAACACACAAACAAACAAACAAACAAAACAAAACTAAGAGAAAAGAAAACTCAGGTCTCTGATATTTGTGTTGGCCCCCTTTGGTTTTCTCTTACTAAATGTTACAGAATGGGTAGTTTATGAGAAAAAATGGTTTACGCTTTCATAATTTTCCAAGACCAAGAACATGGTACAGGTGTCAGCTTAGCATCAAGATAGAAGTTTTATTCTGGGTCTTGATATAACAGAGTCATACAAGAAATAAAAGCAAGCAGATAAAGTGTGTCCTTTCATAACAGAACCACTCTCCCATAACCCATGAATTAACCTATTGTACCATAGTTGGGTTACTTCATCTGTAAGAGAAAGAGGTCTCACCTAGTTCTACTTAATATTTCAAAATAGAGGTTAAAGTATCAAAACATTTCTTTAAAAGTGTATGCGTGTGTGCATTTTGTGTGTGTGCATGTGCATATGTATATGTGCCAAGCTGTTTGGAAGTCAGAGGACAACCTCTACTGTCAGTCCTTTCCTTCTAACCTTCTCTGAGATAGAGACTCTTGCTCACCGCTGCGTATGACAAGCTAGCTAGCCCATGACTTCCAGGGATTCCGCTTTGCCCACCTTTTTGTATTTCGACTACTGGGCCAGCAGATGTACTCCACCGCATCGGGATTTACCCAGGTTATTGGTCTGAAATGAGGTCTCCACACTTGTGCAACAGGTACTTCTCACTGAGCTGTCTTCCCTGACCTTGACGTGAACTGTGATGGTGATATTTAAACTACAGCAAGAGTATGATAAGTATTAAATATACAGAAAAATTTTTAAAGAGAGACATCAGAATGGCTTAATCTACTCAGTTATTTTCATATTTTAAGTTATCAAAAGGGAAAGAAGACAAATCATGAATACCATTCCTCCTCAGTTCTCTAGTGGCCAAGGATGACTTTAATGACAAACCTAGCAGGTACTTTCAGCATTCCTTCTTGTCTTCACTTATTTAATTAGTTCCCCAAACTTTAGCTAGGTCTGTCATGTTTAGAACATATACAAATATACCTGCTATGTATAAAGTGGAAGAATTAACGTTGCCTGTGCTTTTCACAATCATACCATATTTTGATATTTTCATTAAAAACAAATCTCTAAGAAATTGCTTCTTGAGTCAAAGCTATACTTGTTATCATGGAGTCAAAACTCTATCCCAAGTACCACAGATACAAGGAAAAATAAATAAAATTCTAAATGTATGATTATCTTTACAGTTAATAATTTCTGTGCTAATGTTGACTACAAGAAAGAGATCACAAAATAAAAGGAGAGGTATTTAAAAGGGTATTATATCAAAGTCAGGAAAGATCTGAGAGCTTGTGTGACTCTGCCGTGAGCCTTCGGAGTGTCACGGTTGCTAGCAGAATACATGAGACTTGCAGTTACAGGTGAATGGCCTTACTATTTCATACAAATACCAGTAACCAAGGGGTTTGCATTTGTTTCTTAATTCTGAATTTACACAAGGTACAGCAATGAGGCCTGGGTGATGTTTTCATGTATGGTAGTCAACATAAAAAGAAAGAAACTCAGAGCTCAAGAAAATCACATCTTTTATAAGGGACAGTAAGAACGCTTGACTATTGGACTGGAGGAAAACATGTTCTTTCTTATCTGGATCATAAAGCGTATTGCCTTGGTCCTCCATCCTCTACTGCTCGTTTAGTCCAGTATACTGATAAAGAAAGTTAATAGTAGCTAGAGAGATGTCACAGCAATTAGGATCTCCTACTGCTCTTGTAGATAATCCAAGTCCAATCCCACACCTCAGGATCTACCCAGGTGATCTGTCACCCTCTTCCGGCATCTGAGTGTACTTGCACTTATGTGAAAATGCCTACACACACACACACACACACACACACATCTACCTGTAGCTCCATACCCAGGTGATCTGTCACCCTCTTCCGGCATCTGAGTGTACTTGCACTTATGTGAAAATGCCTACACACACACACACACACACACACACACACACACACACACACACATACCTGTAGCTCCATACCCAGGTGATCTGTCACCCTCTTCCGGCATCTGAGTGTACTGGCACTCATGTGAAAATAACTACACACAGACACATACACACGTACATACACATACACATATAGACACACACAGACACAAAACACAGACATACACATATACAGGCCACACAGACAAACTGATACACAGTTATATGAACATGAAATTAAAAATAAAACCATTTCTTTACTTTTCTTGTGTTTGTTGAGACAAGATTTCCCTGTGTAGTGCTGATCATCCTGAACCAGGCTGGCCTCTAACTCAGAGTTCTACCTGCCTCTGACTCCAGTGCTGGAGCTAAATGTGTGTGGCACCACTGCCCTGCATAGGACAAATCTCAAATCAATTTTAAAAGAATGTTATGAACAAAGGCGGTCAGTAGTTCTCATCCTAGCATAGCAGAAACACAGGGCACCCACAAACAAACTGACCTGAGAACACATTAAGGAACTTTGTGCTCTTGACACACAAATAGGCTTAATGGGTATTTTCTTAAGTAAATACTTTCTCTTTTACATCACGACAAAATTTTCTGTCTGACTAAAAGTCAGCTAATGATGACGTTACTGATAAAGCACGAAAAAGCATGTGTCAACTGCTGGGAGCCAGTGACTTCAAAGCATGCCCAGCAGCGGACACGAAACCCAACCTTCTGAAGGCTTCATTCCTCTTGACGGAACACAGAACATGGATTATCTTCCTCAATACAATGGATTAATTCTAAAATTATTTTTTTCCATTTCCTCACTTCCCTTCTGTGATCATAGAAAATGAAACAGTGGGAGATAGTGATTAAGAATTATAAAGGGTGCTGGAGTCCAGATTCAAAGCAATGTCATTTCCTGTGAGAAACAAAAGTATAACTTTGTTGTCCTTCAAGATTTAGGTACCTGTGAGTAGAACCCTTCCTCCAAGGCTAGAGGCCTGGCGTTCTCCCTCTGTATGACTGCAAAGTAACATCTGTCTTTGGGTGTTGGTCACCATGTAGTGTGCTTAATTGTCTAAACATCTGCTTTAGGTTATAAGGGATAAAGTTGAGTCACAATCATGTTTATCTACACAATAATTGATATAAAACCATATAAATTCATAATAAGCATACATACTACCAATAGCATAATGATCATTAAAGCAAAGACATAAACATCCTTGCCTGTCTCTAGGAGACTAAAAGTGACAGCACATGTGCACATACACATGTCCCTACAAACACGAATGCAAATGTGCACATGAATATGCATCTATATTTATTATGCACTACCTGGATAGTTTTTGCCACTAAGCGTTTTAGCAATTTCAATGACTAAACCTACGCAATTAGGACAACTTGGAACCTTTTAGTTGCATTAATGCCAGCTGACATCCACCTACACCTGTCCCCCACTCGGGACAGCAATGAATCATTTTTACCACCTTCTGGGGACCTTCCAGCTCCTTGATGAACTAGTTCAGCAGAGGTGCTAGGCAGGTGGTGAGTGCTGTATGCTGCCCTAGCAGCAACTACCCCGGGCTCCACCTAATACTGCTGAACCAGAAGTAAGGCTGACCACATTTTCCCACAATTAACTGTTGTGGTGGTTGGTTTGCAGTCATCCAAAATCTGGTGTGCAGAGTATATCCAGCCAGAAAGGGTAATTAATGTGTTTGAAAGATTTTATCATATAGACACAAATCTTTGTCTCGGAGACATAACAATGTCTCATGGACACAATAAAACAGTGTTCCCTTCTGATCAGGCCTCCTCTGGAAGATTGAGGCAGCTCAAACATTGCTATATCTCTGAGCTTAAACTTCTATTGCTTGCACTGCCAGTGGGCATGCTTAGGGAGTGCCTGACCCATCACTTCGACAGAACTAATGCACAATGTCCTTACTGCCCTCAGGACTTATCCATGATTCTCCACTTTGCCATTACTGTTTAGCCATGCAGTAAACGTGATCCCTCACAAGTGAAAATGGGAAGATCAAGTTAGCTCTGGCGGTGACTTTCTCGTATTCTCTGAGCAACGTTGATGAGAACTTCAATTTTACTGTCTTGTTACATACTAATGATGTTCTGAACCAATCATAAAACATGTCAGTGCGGGTACACTGGAGCTTGGTGGAGGCAGGAGCAGGAGGGATCGGTCAGGGGAGGGACAGTGAGAGAGAGCAAAGGGAGAGACGGCAGGAATTGGGGGGAAGAGGGGCAGAGGAGTAGTATGGAAACCTAGTGCAGTGGAAACTTACTGGAATCTATGAGAGCAACTGCATTGAGGTCGCCTAGTAATGGAGGCTACATACTGAGTCTGAACTGGCCTTTTTTTTTTTTTTTTGTAGCCAGGCAAGGCTTCCAGAAGTGAGAATAGGTTGCATTTGGTTGAGTTGTTGGTCTAGGGTTCCCATGGAGATCCTAAACAACTGAGGCTGATGGAACGACAGACGGCAATTCTCTGCAAACTGATAGTGGGGCCCCGTTGCAGAGGACAACATCCACACAGCCCACTGAATGCGGAGAAGATGAGCTTGTGCCTGCATGCAGCCTTTACCCATATGTTCTATTACCTGTGGTGCCAGAAGGCACTCTGTGTGCTATGGGATAAAACCTCAGCACCCATCCAGACGTAAAACCCTTGACCTACAATCTGTACTGCCCTCAAGATATACTGGAGCAGAATTTGTGGGAGTGGCCCATCAACATGTGGTTTAACTTGAGACCCGCACAAGAAGGAGCCCATGTACTACACGATCTTAATGGCCAGGAATCAGAGACTGGATAGAACACAGACCTAAGGTATAACCAACATGACTGACAAAAAATAATGAATGATATTCTGGTATACTCATAGGTCCATGACTTGTCCAGTCATTATCAGAGAAGCTTCCTCCTGCAGTAGATGGGAACAAATGCTGATCCATAGACAGACATTATGCAGAGATAGAGTCTAAGTTAGAGGTCTCCATTGGTTCCCTCCATTAGGGGAACTCCACAGAATAGGGGGAGAAAAGATTGTAGGAGTCAGAGGGGTGGAAAGATGTCAGGAGAACATGGCTCATTGAATCAACTAAGCAGGGCTCACATGGGCTCACAGAAACAGAAAAGACAAGCATGGGGCCTGCATGAGTGTGAACCACATTCTCTGCACATATGATATTGTTGTTAGCTTGGTGTTTTATGTGTAGAATTCCTAACAGTGGGATTGGAGTGTCTCTTGACTCTTTCTCCTGCTCTTGGGAGTCTTTTCCTTCTATTGGGAGAATTAACATTTCCTCTTCCAGCATCAATAGAAGGGCTTCAGTTTCATCCTTATTGCATCTTGTTTTGTCCTATTTGACAGGACTCTCTTGGAGGTCTGCTTTTTTCTGAAGAAGAAAGGAAGGTGAGCTGATCTGGGGAAAGGGGGAGGTGGGTGGGAATGGGAGGATGAAAGGAGGGGAGTTGTGGTTGGAGTTGCATTGTATGAGAGAAGAATCTAATTCCAATAAAATCCTTGTCTAAACATTTCTCTCTGAAAATACTTTCATATTTTTCTTTGTTCATGCCATCTGACTTTAAATTTATATTTATCACATATTGTGTGGAGAAGAGCAAAAATTAATTCCCTGCCCGAAACAAGCTAGAGATTATTAGCATGAAATTGTCTTTAACAATAACAATTGATGTAAGAGATCAATGACAGCCTTTAGTGGATGTGTTGCTTAGTCTGAACTCTACAGAACAGTCTAGATATCAGAATGCAGCCCTTTGTTTCCAACTCCATCAAGATAAACCCTTAGGGTTTACCTTATTACTCAGCTTCTCTAGGGTTGTAGACTGTAGGCTCGTTATCCATTGCTTTATAGCTAGTATCTACTTATGAGTGAGTACATACAATGTTCCTCTTTCTGGGTCTGGGTTACCACACTCAGGATGTTTTTTTTTTTAGTTCCATCCATTTGCATGCAAATTTCAAGATGTCATTTATTACATTATCGTGTAAATGTACCACATTTTCTTTATCTATTCTTCAGTTGAGGGGCATCTAGTTTTTTCCAGGTTCTGGTCATTACAAATGATGCTTCTATGAACATAGGTGAACAAATGTCCTTGTAGTATCATTGAGCATCCTTTGGGTATATGCCCAAGAGTGTTAGGCCCTGAGGTAGGTTGATCCCCAAATTTTTGAGAAATGCCATACTGATTTCCAGAGGGTTGTACAAATTTGCATTTTCACCATCAATGAACGAGTGTTCCCCTTAAGCTGTACATCCTGTACAGCTTAAGCAATCATTGGTGTTTTTGACCTTAGCCATTCTGACTGGTGTAAGAAGGTGTTTCAGAATTATTTTGATTTGCATTTCCCTGATGGCTAAGGAACTTGAACTTTTCCTTAAGTGTCTTTCTGTTATTTCAGATTCTTCTGTTGAGAATTCTGTTTAGATCAGTACCCATTTTTTAATCATTCTACTTGAAATTTTGATTTCTAATTTCTTGAATTCTTTATGTTTTGGAGATCAGTCCTCTGTCTGATGTGGGGTTGGTGAATATCTTTTCCCATTCAGTAGGATGCCTTTATGTCTTAATGACTGTGTCCTTTGCTTTATGGAAGCTTCTCAGTTTCAGGTGGTCCCATTTATTAATTGTTTCTCTCAGTGTCTGTGCTACTGGGGTTATATTTATGAAATGCTTTCCTATGCCCATGCATTGAAGGCTACTTCTCCACCTAAGAAAATATATAGAAAGCCTTCTTTGAAGAAGAAATAGACAAGATCTCCTGAGAGGATTGGGAGCATGGAGGTGGCGGGGGGGGGAGAAATGAAGGCAGAAGGGGAAGGGGACAAGGGGGAGGAGAGCTTGAGGGAACAGGATAGTTGAGATGGACAAAGGACAGAGATGAGAGCAAGGAAAGAGATATTTTGATTAAGGAAGCCCTTATGGGGCTAGCAAAAATCTGGCACTAGAGAAATTCCCAGGAATCCACAATGACTTCAGCTAAGACCTCAAAGTAATACAGGAAAGGGTTCCAGAACTGGCCTTACCCTGTAATCAGATTGATGAATGTCACCATAAAATCTTCATCCATCAACTGATGGAAACAGAGATAGTAACCTGAAGTGGAGCACTGGGCTTAGCTCCCAAAGTCCAGCTGAAGAATGGGAGGACTGAAAATATGAGCAAAGAGGTCAGGACCATGTTGTGTTTTCACCCACTGAAACAGTTTACCTGAGCTAATGGGAGTTCACCAACTCCAGTCAGACAGGGAAGGAACCAGCATAGGACTAACCAGACAAACCCTCTGAATGTGGGTAACAGTTGTACAGCTGGGGGAGACTGACGGGGCACTGGTAGTGGCACCAGGCTTTATCCCTTCTGCTTGTACTGACATTTTGGGATCCCATTATCTTTGAATGTACACCTTTCTCAACCTAGATATAGTAGGGAGGGCCTTGGACCTTCCCCAAAGCAATGTGCTTTACCCAATCTGAGGAGGGGATGTAAGATGGGGGAAAGGAGTAGGAAATTGGAGGAGGAGACCGAGTGGGAGCTGGGATAGGTATGTAAAATGAAAAAAAGGATAGTTTGTTTACTTTTTAAAAAATAAAAATATACTCTTATGGAATTTTAGCACATTATTTCATTCCTTGTGCTTCGGTTATCTTGTCTGTAAGTGGTCAAAATAAGACATCTGATATTTACTGTGTCTAAGGATCGCTTCTTTAAATGGAGTTTTTTCTTCAACAGTCCATCCATGTCATGTTTTTCTAGATTTTGTAACTTCTCCTCTGGATTGGAATTTTGGGTCCCTTCTTTATTCTCAGGCTCTGATGTTTGAGGTAAAATTGGCTTGTCAATTTTCCTGACATCTATCTCTGATTCTACTGCTTTCTTATGAAAAACAGTTAATTTTGTGAAGTGCTTGAAGACATGAATTGAACAAAATTGTCAATCCCTACTTCTTATATAATACTGATGTCTCCTGTAGCCCTTGTATTATAGGACTGGGCTTTAGGAGTCACTTAGACTCCTCATAGATGTTTCTAAATAATGTTATGTCTATCATTTTTAAAACATTTCTTTTAAAAACTTTGTGTGAAATATAGCATTTCACCCATGTTGATGTAATTATAGCCAATTCACTCTTGTTCCTATTCCTCCCACTTCTGGAATATTCACACCCTTAACTTACTGTTCACTCTCTCCAATACCCCTGAATAATCCTTGATGACTTAAGTATACACATGAATATATCCAGAATATTTCTGGAGGTGTTCCAATACAATGACTTGTAAATATCTTGATCAATCTTCATTGTTCATTCATGGCCAATCTCCCTAGAGTTTTACTATAGCTTAGTCATTACCAGTGACTACATAAACATTTGATCATAAGATCAAACATTTTGCTCATTGACTAATTCATCCTACCTTTCCAGCTCATTACTTCAAATATATTATTTCAAAATTCTCCACCTTAAATGGTATGTGTAATTACTGAATTCATCATCATTTTCTATTCCTTGTTTGACTTCCTTTAGCCCTTTGATAAGGGAAGTCACACTTAAATTTCTAAAAATGTATAACTTAAATTCCATGTCCGCAATTATCATTCTTTAGTCATGCTCATGTTTTTTTGCATTCCTATAACTTTTCCTGACTAGAAAAATCCTAAACTCAGTTCATAAATCATGATGCTACTCAGAAACACCCTCCCTAAACAAGTTGGAAAAACAAGACACGACCATACTAACAAGTCTCCATTTAAAAGACCACTTGCAGCCAGTGGAGCCCATAATTTCACTGTAAAGGTTACATTCCCTACTCCTATGATGTTTCCTCTCCATCCTTGCCTCAGATGATAACTTAGTTCTTCCTAAGGACCAGAAGATCAGCTTCTATATTCTCATCATTGTCTGTACCCAGTGAACTTTAACTGAGATACCAGCATGTGGTTCCTCACTTTAAGACTGATAAATCCTCTCATCTTCGATGTGAGCTCAACTCTTACAGTTCTCTCCCTATCGACTAAGAATCTTTACCCTTCATACCTGTATCCACCAGCAGACTTTTTTGTTTTCTTTACTTCACCAACATTTTCCTGTCTACTTCATTCTTCCCATCTGAACACAAATATGGTTTGTTTTTAGGGTAAACCATCCCCCAGTAGCCACTCTATTTCATTGATTTTTCTATTCCTCCAAATCTGTTTATAGACTACTTTCTCAAATTATTCCCCTTAGCCTCACTTGATCACTCAACTCTAAATACTTCTTCGATTTACTAAAACCCACTTTGTCCTGGTCAGTAATGACTCCACACTGTTAAATTTAAAGCTATATTGTCAGTTTTTACTGTCTGTGACACACTGTATAAATCAATTTCTCCTTTCAAAATACATTCTTCACTTGGCCTCTATAACAAAATGATCTTTTCAATGACTCCAGATTCCTTCTTGTTATTTTTTATTAATTAAATTTATTTATTTATTTATTTTATATCTCTGTGGAAGTTTCCCCCTCCTTCTGTACTCCAATTCCTTCTCCTAATCTCTTCTCTGCCTGCCCCCAGTCCACTCCTCTGTTTCTTCTTATTTTTTATCACCTTCATTTGTTCTATTTTATTTTCAGGTTTGAACACAAGAGTAGTTTAAGATTGTAACCTTAGACTTGTTTATTTGGTTTAGTTCTAAGCTGTCATCAGTTTTATTGCTTTAAAGAGCATCAAAAAGTTGTTTATCCCCAAAATGTTCATGACCAGAGCCACTGTCCTGATCTCTAGATTTATGTTCAACATTGAATTTTGAGATTTTCATTTGAAGCTTGTAGTGCTTCATTTCAGTTGTTAACTTGAGGATTTAGATACATTTGGAAGATGGCCTCTAAGGTGTGCCAGTGTAGGACTATCAGGCTAATTAAAGTCTGAGATTAGCTGACCATGAGTAGTGTCATCCTTTGGACTTGGAACCTGGATGGTTTAAAAAGGAGAAAGTGAGTGAAGCATACATCCATCACTATTTGCTTCCTGACTGTGGATGAACTGTGACCAGCTGCCTACTACCATGCCTTCCCCGACTGAGACCATGTCTCTCCTGCCATGGACTATATCCCTCTGAGACTGTGAGCCCAAATAAGCCATTTCTCCCTCTGCTGCTTTGATGCTTTACCACTTCAGTGAAGACTAACAAAGGCCAGTGGAAGCAGCTCAAACAGAGCAAATTCAGAGTACAGGCTTACATGCACACTTGTTACTCCATATCTTTTTCCTTAGTAAATAGCATCAAGGTAGGTTTTGTAGTTTCTTCCTTTCTTCCTTCCTTCCTTCCTTTTTCCCTTCCATTCTTCCTTTCTTTATTTTTATTTTTAACAAATCAGAGATGTTTACAGGTCAAGCCTTTGAAATGATCTATCTGCACCCTTAAAGTATGCTTTCTGATATCAATATGAGTTCCTCATCAGACTCCTTGTCTTCTCTTAAAAGCCTTCATTGGTAGCCTTTTCAGGAAGCCTTCCGGCCTTCCCATATTATCTGTGAGCAGTCCCTTGATTGAGTTTTTACTTGAGATTTTTGATGGTAATTTTTATTTCTGTCTTCTCCCATGAACATATGAGCTCCATGATACTGTGTTCCCTGTGAACCTAACACTTAGAGGCTGACTGGGACTCAATGAACCATGAGCATTCCTCAACACAAGACTTAATGCAAAGTTGTATTGGGAAGAATTGGCAAGCAATGAATATTAAACTTCAATGCTCAGAGCACAGTTTTTATTCAGAAAAGACTTTATACCTATGCTTTCACAGTGGACATATGATTACTCAATCAATCCTGCTACTGTCCCAAGAAATGTAATGGCCACATGATTTCTGGCCTAACAGCATTTACAAATTAGTCCTTTGTTAGCCAATATACCCAAGAAAGAAAATGATGAAAAAAAAGATTAAGGTTTTTTTTCAAACTAGCTTTTAATTATCATTGATCTAAATCTATTCAGCAAACACAGTTTTGGTATGATTGCCATCCATTGCTTGCAGAAAGTCAGTCAAGAATTGCTGATATCATAATTAACTTTACTGTTGATGCTATGCATTCAAGAAACTCAGTTAAGACTGTCTTATGTTTATTTTAACAGCATACATCACTAAGAGTTCCTGTGTTTGATTTTGTAGTAGTCACTACAGGAATGTAAGAGTCATAGTTCTTATAAAATACTCAGTAGAAAGGCTAGATATATCATGAATGTGCATAGCATGGGATATATGATGTAGTAAATATTAACATTGTGACATAACAAATACTACAGTTAACATTAACAATGTTCCAAGATGACAGTAACAGGGCCAGGTTAAGAAATTTTATGTCTTTATTGTCCATCCTGGGCTGACTCCCATAAAACCAGCAGCACAACTTCGCAGTCCTTCAGTTATTCCATAATTTTATGCATATTTGGACAGGAATTCCATAATGCTTAGTTCTAACTTATTGATTGTAAGTGATATACACTGTTAAAATATTATAGAAAGGCCTTAAAGGGACAGCATAGGTTCAATATAAAAGTAGCCAAGTGACCTGCATAAAGCAAAAATGTTCCTCAAATATTGTTATAAATTTTTCTTAATGCAAGCTCTCTGGCAACACAAAAAAATCTGAATCAAGGCAAATCACAACAATCCAAATTCAGAAATATCCAGGTTTAATGGGATTCCTGTGCTCTTGGGTGGCGCCGAGCAGGAACCAACTGGGAGGCCACTAACGTGACTACCACAGAGGGAGGGGAGAGGAAGGAGACCATGTGTTTCTCCTCTGGGAACTCACTTAAATACCCTGTGGGAGTGGCCCTGACCTGGCATGCTGGGATTTGGAGTACAAACCAATACAACTCCCAGACCTGGGGGCTAGGATAGATGTGAGGGGCTGGGGCTACACGCCCAACTTAACAAATAATACTTTCCCTTTTCTTCCACATGATAATTAGGCTATCTCAAGGGAGAATGACAAGGATCTAAGGAAATAAAATAAAAGAATCATCGACTAGCAGAGATTGCAGTAGTAGTTATTAGTAGGGGTAGGGCCATCATATGTCCCATTTTTATGAAGGTAGAAGCTGTCTAACCTGTTGGAAAACTTTTTGCTCTGTTTGCTCTATGAATGAAAGTGTCTTTATTAGACCTGCTTACCTGTCTTAAATACATAATCTTTCTCATTTGCCTCTGGCTATCATTAGATTTAAGGATACAGGGGTAGGGCCAGCCTTCTTTTTCTGCACAGTTCCTCAGAGAGTCCAGAGCAGCATACTACTGCACATAGAGAGTTTTAATAAATTTGCAGCCCTGCAGATATTTCTTCAGGGCTAAAATTGTTATAGAAAGGCATAGAGTGAAAAATAGGCTGTGAAGGCTCAGGCAGTGAAGATTTACAGAGGTACTGGCATTTCTCTTCCCAGTGGAGCAGTTGCTCTGTCCTAGTTCAGATATTCAGAGTTCGTGGTAAATTTATGAGAGGATCCAAAGCACCCATAGCTCCCCCTTTATCCCAGTTACCAAAATCTGCACTTCAGGAACTGCCAAGAAAATGATACCAGCACACAACTACCTCTAGTGCCAGCTTATCTAAAATCTGTTCTTTGGAATCAGCATTAAACTGGAAGTCATGTGAAAAGTAGACTTGCACTATATCATGTCAGTGAGCAATTCTGATACAAAACTGCCAGGTGAATGGGAAAGTGGGAACAGACCCTGTTTTTCAATACATTTCACATTATGAACTATCTCCTCCAAAAAAATAATACTGAACGAAATGGGGAACAGAATAGCACAGGTAAGAAACATTGTTAATATAGCAGGCAAGATTCCAAAGACTATAAAAACAGATCGCCATGCTAGTGTGAGGCATTTAGGCCTCACAGTGGTGTCCGATTTAGTCTAGCAGCTGCACTATGCCAACATTATCATTACAGAACGCAGCTCTTAAAGTCTAATTAAATATTAAACAAACATCCTTTCAAGTGGTTTGAAACCAGAATGGCAAACAGCTGACCACATAGAAGACAGTGTTATCAGTGGCTCACAGAACACCTGAAATGGCCGTAGAAAATCATACATCAACTCAAAGACATGAAGTGTTTTGCATTTGCTGATTGTTGCCCTTCTCTTAATGAGAAAATCTCTGAGACAATTTCTATCATGATGTAATTTGTATACGTTTGTTGAAATCACCTATTGAATCTTTAATGCCTCTTTCTTCCTGTAAACAAAGACTATACGTTAGAAAATTCTATGTTGTCCCCAAACAGATCTACCCCCAGGACATAGGTTTCCTGACAAGATATAAGCAAAGACATATTGATATATGCCAGTCTCCTAACACTGTAGGTGTTAATTCTAAAGCATACTTATAGCTAAATTCTCCACATCACTACAATATGGCTTCACTGTGGGCTGCCCCTTCTCCAACACATACCCCCTTTCTTTTACTGAAGTGTATATACTGTTTTCCCCATTCTCCTCCCTCTGAACCTTCCAAATGCCCTTATTCCTACATTCTAGATAATTTATTCCCAATGACCTCCATTTCTAAAATGTTTCCTAATAACTGTCAGTTCTTCAAACTAGATTTCAGAGTCACACATATAATATTATTGTCATGTCTGAGAAATCATCTAATCTTGTAAATTTACATGGCAATCTTTATAAAATGGCCCAAGTATTTTGTGTAAGCACAGTAAGTTTTGGTTTTTAATGCATTCCTTATACAACCGCCAATTTGTGTGTGTGTGTGTGTGTGTGTGTGTGTGTGTGTGTGCTCACATGTGCATGCTGTGCACTAGCCTTATGTCTTAGTGTAGCTCAGTGCTGATAACTACAGTTCTGTTAATTATGGGATGTTCCTGTGTAACATGAGTTACAGATGTTCAGTTGGTTATGATCCCTAAATGCCTATTTGACTCATTTTAGCAAAAGTAGATCAACATTAGATTTTGCTATAGTAGCTTAACAATCAATATTTAAACTACACTCTTGATTTTTAAAAGGTACAGAATTTAAAAGGTGCAGAATACATTAAATAACCAACACTCTAAAGTAACCATAAATACAAGTCTAATACAGAGAATTTTTATTTTACAAACCACTTTGTGTTCTACACATTTTTATATTTGTTCTCTATAATGAAATAAAAGCTGTCTAGTGATTCAAATTATTTATAATTTTTAAGAAGAGAATAATTTAATTTATAAAGCATAAATATTGAAAATTTGACAAATCCTCAGATATGTATGTATTTCATTTAGTACTTAATCATGATTTTTAAAATTTTTTGTGGATTTAATTATGTGCCTGTGTGTGCCTATGTGTGGATTTGTGCTTATGAGTACAGGTGCCACCAGTGGCCAGAAAAGTACATTGGATCCCTTGGAGCTGGAATTACAGACGGCAGTGAGCTGCCCAACATGGGTCCTCCGTGCAAGGAACACATGGCCTTAACTGCTGAGGTATCTTTCTTATACCAGTATTTGAAATGCTTATAAAAACTAACTTTTTTCTACTTTTAGTTTAAAATTTATATTGAAAAATACAACTTGGAGATAAATAGCTCCACATACAATCCTTTCAGAATATGACTTTCAGAACTGAGAAAACAAATTAGATCTCTGAACCTCCCAGAACATATGGTAGGCAGATTCAAGTGAATATATAATTAATGATTGCTAGACGATTCTGTTGAATTGGAACTTTCCTTGTTGCTTAGTATCTGTAAATCATTTTTTATGTTGTCTATATCAAATCATTATTTAAAATCTCTGGAATGGGACTAGAAAAAGAAATCTTAAATTTAGTAGGAGATTTCAACACTCCTCTCTTGCCAATGGACAGGTCAATCAGACAGAAACTTAACAGAGAAATAAAAGAACTAACAGATGTAATGAATCAAATGGACTTAACAGACATCTATAGAACATTCCACCCAAACAGGAAAGAATATACTTTCTTCTCAGCACCTCATGGAACCTTCTCTAAAATTGATCACATACCCAATAACAAAGCAAATATCCATGAACACAAAAAATTGGAGTAACCACCTGTGTCTTACCGTATCACCATTGAGTAAAGTTAGAATTTAATAACTACTCCCAGAAAGCTTACAAACCTATGGAAACTCAACAGTTCATTACTCAACCATCCTTGGGTCAAGGAAGAAATTAAGAAAGAAATTAAAGTCTTCCTTGAATTCAATGAAAATGGAGGCACACCATAGCCAAACCTATAGGACACTATGAAAGCAATGCTAAGAGGACATTCATAGTACTAAGTACCCACATAAAGAAAATGGAGAAAGCTCACATTAGTGACTTAGCAGCACACCTGAAAGCTCTAAAAAGAAAGGAAGCAGACTCACCCAGGAGGAGTAGAAGACAGGAAATAATCAAATTGAGGGCTAAAATCAACAAAATAGAAACATAGAAAACAATACAAAGAATCAATGAAACAAAGAGCTGGTTCTTTGAGAGTTTCAACAAGATAGACAAACTCTTATCCAAACTAATAAAAAGCCAGAGAGAGAACATCCAAATTAACAAAGTCAGAAATGTAAAGAGGGACATAACAACAGACACTGAGGAAATTTGGAGAATCAGTAGGTCCTACTACAAAAACCTGTACTCCACAAAATTGGAAAAGCTAAAATAAATGGACAATTTTTTAGATAGATACCACATGCCAAAATTAAATCAAGACCAGGTGAGCAACTTAAATAGACCTGTAAGCCACGAGGAAATCAAGGATGTCATCAAAAACCTCCCACCACCCTCCAAAAAGGATGAGGATTGGATGGTTTTAGTGCAGAATTCTACCAGAACTTTCAAAAAGAGCTAATACCTATACTCCTGAAAGTGTTCCACATAATAGAAACAGAAAGGTCATTGTCAAACTCTTTATGAAGCTACAGTTACCCTGATAACAAAGCCGCACAAGACTCAACCAAGAAAGAGAATTACAGACCAATCTTACTCATGAACATGGATGCAAAAATTCTCAATAAAATACTGTCAGACCGAATCAAAGAATACATAAAATAAAATCATCCATCATGATCCAGTAGGCTTCATCCCAGAGATGCAGGGCTTTGTTCAACATTTGAAAATCTATCAATGCAATCCAACATATAAACAGAAAGGAAAAAAAAATATGATCATTACATTAGATGCTGAAAAATCATTTGACAAAATCCAACACCCCTTCATAATATAGGTCTTGGAGAGATTAGAGATACAAAGATCATATCTAAATATATTAAAAGCAATATACAGTAAGCCGACAGCTAACATCAAATTAAATGGAGAGAACTCAAAGCTATTCTATTAAAATCAGGAACAAGACAAGGCTGTCCACTCTCTCCATATCTCTTCAACATAGTTCTTGAAGTTTTAGTAATAGCTATAAGACAACATAAGGAAATCAAGGGGATTCAAATTAGAAAGGAAAAAAATCAAACTTTCGTTATTTGCAGATGATATGATAGTGTATATAAGTGACCCCAAAACTTCTACAAGAGAACTCCTACAGCTGATAAATACCTTCAGTGATGTGGCAGGATGCAAGATCAATTCAAAAAAATCAGTAGCCCTCCTATACACAAAGGATAAATAAGCAGAGAGGGAAGTCAGAGAACATCACTTTTCATTATAGCCACAAATAGCATGAAGTATCTTGGGGTAACACTAACCAAGAAAGTGAAAGAACTATTTGACAAGAACATTGAGGCTTTGAAGAAAGAAATTGAAAGGGATACCAGAAAATGGAAGGATTTTCCATGCTCTTGGATTGGTAGGATCAATATAGTAAGAATGGCAATTCTACCAAAGGCAATCTACAGATTCAATGCAATCCCCATCAAAATCCCTACAAAATTCTTCACAGATCTTGACAGAACAATAATCAACTTTATATGGACAAACAAAAAACCCAGGATAGCCAAAACAATCCTGTACAATAAAGGAACTTCCGGAGGCATTGCCATCCCTGACTTCAAACTATTACAGAACTACAGTAATAAAAACAGCTTGGTAATTGGCATAAAAACAGAGATGTTGGTTGATGGAATCGAATTAATCGACACACCTATGAACACCTGATTTTTGACACAAAGCTAAAACTATACAATGGAAAAATGAAAGAATCTTTAACAAATGGTGCTGGCATAACTGGATGTCAAACTGCAGGAGAATGAAAATAGATCCTTATCTATCCCCATGCACAAAACTGCAGTCCAAATGAATTAAAGACCTCAATATAAATCCAACCACACTGAACCTGTTAAAAAAAAAAAAGTGGGAAGTAGCCGGCAATGAATGGGCACAGGAGATCACTTCCTAAATATAACCCCAGTAGCACAGACAATAAGAGCAACAATAAATACATGGGACCTCCTGAAACTGATAAACTTCTGTAAAGCAAAGGGCACAGTCAATAAGACAAAAAGGCAGCTTATTAAATGGAAAAAGAACTTCACCGACCCCATATCAGACAAAGGACTGATCTCCAAAATATATAAAGAACTCAAGAAATTAGACATTAAAATTTTAAATAACTTAATTAAAAAATGATGTACTGAACTGAACATGAATTCTCACAGAAGAATTTCAGATGGCCCAAAGATACTTAAGGACATGTTCAACTTCCTTAGCTCAGGAAAATGCAAATCAAAATAACTCTGAAATACAGTCTTACACCTGTCCCAATGGCTAAGATCAAAAACACCAATGATCACCTATGCTGGAGAGGATGTGGAGTAAGGGGAACACTCCTCCATTGCTGGTGGGAACACAAACTTGTGCAACCACTTTGGAAATCAATGTGGCGGTTCCTCAGAAAATTGGGAATCAACCTACCCCAGGATCCAGCAATACCACTCTTGGGAATATACCCAAGAGATACCCAACTATACTACAAAAGCATTTGTGCAACTATGTTCATAGCAGCATTGTTTGTAATAGCCAGAATCTGGAAACAACCTAGATGCCCCTCAACTGAACAATGGATAAAAAAATTATGTGGCATATTTACACATTAGAGTACTACTTGGTGGTAAAAAAAATGACACCTTGAATTTTGCATGCAAATGGATGAAATTAGAAAATCCTATCCTCAGTGAGTTAACCCAGACCCTAAAAAATGAATATGGTATGTGCTCACTCATAAGTGGATACTAGCCATAAGCAAAGGACATTGAGCCTATAGTTTATGATCCTAGAGAAGCTAAGTAATAAGACGAGCCCAAAGAAATACATATATAGACCCACCTAGGAATTGGAAACAGACAATATTGACTGACAAAATTGGGAGCATGGGGGCAAGGAGTAGAAGGAAGGGGAGAAGGGGAGGGTTGAGGAGAACTTGAGGGAATGGGAGAGTTGAGATAGAGGAAAGACACATATGAGAGCAAGGAAAGAGATATCTTGATTGAGGGAGCCATTATGGGGTTAGCAAGAAACCTGTCTCTATAAAAATGCCCAGGAATCCACAAGGATGATCCCAGCTAAAACCCTAAGCAATAAAGAATAGGGTGTCTGAACTGGCCTTGCCCTGTAGTCAGACTGATGGTTATCTTCATCATCACCATAGAAACTTCATCCAACAACAGATAGGAACAGAGGCAATGACCCACATCGGAGCACTGGACTGAGCTCCCAATATCCAGTTGAAGAATAGAAGGAGAGAGAATATTAGCAAGGAGGTCACCCACTGGGTCCTTCTCCATCTGTTTCCACCGCGAAAAATCAGGTGATAACTTGTCTGACTTTTTGTACCAACAGTACAGATCTGATTTATTTAGCCAGTTATGACATAAACATCCATTATTGTTTCTCTAATTATGCAGAAAATTTGCATGTTAGCAGACATCCACTAATACATGTGGCATAAGAATTCAGAATTACTACATATCTCTTAGGAAGAAAGTTAAAGATGTTAAACTCCTGGTATTCTCAGCAGATAGGTTTATATAATAAACAAATGGAGCCAAATGCTTATATTTTACCCCAGAAACAATATAATATCAAAACATTAAAAAGCACCTGTGAATGAATTCTTAATACTTTCTCTTCAACAGGAGAAAATGTTCTAGAAACTCTGTGTGAATGTCTTCTCTTCAATCTCTCCTCACAGAAAACAAAGTTTCCTCGGTCTTTAGTAACTAATGGGGAAAATAAAGGGAATTTTGAAGGAGAATCTGAGAAGTGTCCAGGCTTGTTACTGTGGAGTGGCTACAAGGCTGCTCAACTTGAAGAAGAGAAAGGCTATCATGGAGCTGAGAGGGAAAAGAAGACAAAAATAGGTGTCTGACAAGAATTCAAATCATATGCTCCTTTGTCAGTTCAAACTCAACATCTAACAAACTTATTTACACCAGTTGTGCATTTTTAAATGAACTTGTGGTTGTCTGTGTATGTTGATGTCTGTATGTATCTACAGAGGCCAGAAGAGACTGTTGGATCCTCTGGAACTGAATTTACAGTCGGTTGTGAGGTTCCCAATGGGGGTGCTTATCTCCCAAGCTCTAATTTGCTTATTTTTTCTTTAATTTATTTTTGATACAAAACAGTTTTATATATTGGAGACAATTATATAGATGTGAAACAATACCTACAATCTGTGCCATTTACTGGTTCCCCTCTCCCCTTTCACTGTACTGTAGCAGGCTTGGGTATCATTTAAAACAGTCTATGTCCATATTTCAGAGTAACAATGGGAAGTTTATCTTCAAACTGAAAATCACCTCGGCACTACGTCAAGGTCTTAGGCCAAAAATCAGTATTTAATAAGGACAAGTTAAGGGCTATGCTATATATTAACTTTTATATACTGAGTATCTAAAACTTGATGTTGGTATCAGATAAAATACAGAAATATTTACTGCCTTCTGTCTGTCTGTCTCTCTCTCTCTCTCTCTCTCTCTCTCTCTCTCTTCCTTGTCTTCCCTCTCCCATAGCCTGTACACTTTTATTCAGTGTTAATACTTTTTACAGTTGTTGAAAATCAATACATATGTTTATGAAAAATATTTTTACATCTTTTACAAATCCCAGTTAACTTCTGCTTATGTGATATCTTCCATTTGTAAGCACTGTGGTAGTTTGAATGTAACTGGGCTCTGTAATCTGATTGGGAGTGGTACTATTAGGAGGTGTGGCTTTGTTACAGTGGATTTGGCCTTGTTGGAGGAAGTGTGTCACTGTGGGGTGGACTTTGAGGTTTCCTATACTCAGGATATCATCCAGTTTGTCAGTTGACTTCCTTTTGCCTGTAAGATGTGGGACTCTCAGCTTCAGCACCATGTCTGCCTGTATGCCAGCATGTTCTCTACTAGGATGATAAAGGAATGAACCTCTGAAACTGTAAGCAAACCTTTCTCAATTAAAGGCTTTTCTTTATAATAGTTGTAATGGTCATTCTGTCTCTTCATAGCAATAAAAATCCTAACTAAGACAGATACTAAGCTGAAAATATTTATATGCGCCAAGAAGAATCACACAATAGTCCTTAAATGATTGCTTTACTTTTATATCATCCTTAGAGTTTATGTTCTATGACGTGAACTGACTTTTAGGCTGAGTTGTATTCTTAAATATTTATGTTTGCTGTTTTATGTGATTTGTATCATATGCTTATATTCCAAGATCTTTATATTCTAATTTTTATAAAATAAAATAATCTTTGATAATATAGTCATAATTTTTGTGGTAGTAGGTTTGTGTATGTGTTTATATTATTGGTGTATTTATGTATTTTATTGCTCTGTGGTATTATATTAATTGTATGTTTGTTTCAAAGCTTTTGTTTTAAGAGAGAGTAAGATGTATATAGGTGAGAAATGAGTTGAAAAAGAAATAAATGTTTGTAACACAAACAATGGTAATGTATTAAAGGAAAATAAATAAGACAAATTTGACTAATTATCTCTATTGTTTGTTAATTTTCAATATAAATATAATACAAAAATCATGTCAGAAAAAATATTTATATTAATAAACCACATATTTGCATGGCTTTAAAAATTCTAAAATAACCTTAACTTTTGTATTTTCTCCCAATTAAATAAAATGGTATGTGACAGAAAGAGTGTGCAGTTTGAGCCAATGTGTCTCAAGCGAGTGGCAGCATACTGAGTGTGCATGTTGTGTGCTCAGACCCAAGGCTGTGGTGCAGTTCTAGGAGGAAACACGAACAAGCCCTTCAGAAACTCCTGAAATTCACCAGTAATTTGATTTCAAATTAAGCTTTTGTCATTGCATGCTTGGAAATTTTTGATCACTGACAAATTTTCACACCCCCATGTTCAGCTAAACAATCCCTCATGGGATCTAAGTCCTAGTTTTAGACAGAAAGGTATCTCTGAGAGAAAACACTTCAGTCTAGCTCCAGAAGAGCTGCATTCTGAAGTCCTCAGGAACGTGGGGGCTATCCACATTTCATTGCAAAGGGGTATAGCATTCCAGTCAGGAGAGAGAGAGAGAGAGAGAGAGAGAGAGAGAGAGAGAGAGAGAGAGAAAGAGAGAGAGAGCCTTCACATACAAGCATTTGTGAATAATGAGAAGAGACTGTGAGATGCTCAGCCCTAATTAGGCCATCTGCATTCTTCCTTGTACCAAGGTTCAGAAGTCATTGAAGTAGAGGGACAGTGTGGTTGTAAGAACCAGAGACAGTGGAAGGTTAACAGAAACCATGTTTTCCAGTCACAACAGGGCAGCAACAGGACAGTTGACACATGAACTCACAGTATTTGTGAAAGAATGCACAAAACCTAAGCAGAGTCAAGCCAAAGCAAATCCCAGAAAGGACACAGGAGGAAGGAGGGCACAATGTCCCCCACTAGCTGAGTAATCCATTGGCAACTGATAGTTGAAGGAAGAGGG
Source organism: Dicrostonyx torquatus (assembly GCA_028555095.1). Lineage (NCBI taxonomy): Eukaryota > Metazoa > Chordata > Mammalia > Rodentia > Cricetidae > Dicrostonyx > Dicrostonyx torquatus. The sequence goes on along the minus strand of JAQHUG010000216.1, from coordinate 2,269,919 downwards.
AGAACAGGTTTTCTTAGGAAGTCTACCCTCATAGATTCACCATAATCTAGTAACCCTTACAAGAATACACAGGTATTCAAAACCAGACTAATGGTTCTAAACTTTGTATGAGTGCGAAGAGGGATGGATATGGAAGGGATTGGGGGAGTTGGATGAACATGATCAAACACATTGTATGAAAATTTCTAAGAATTAATAAAAGTCAAAAATATTATTAAAAGGAATTATTCCATAGCCATCTATCCATATAATTTTCCTAGTAAATTATGACTTAATGAAAAAATTGCAAATTACTTGTCTTTGTAACCAGTGAAAGACTTTTGGTAGTAGCCATATTGACATGCTGTGAGACAGGCAGATGGAAGTGTTGAGAAGTCATGTGTGCAACTAGAAACTTAAATTTCTCCCATTTAGGAAGGAGGGGAGACTATAAAATATTGATAGGAAATGAACTATTTCTCATGTGGGTCTGAAGGTAGAAGAGAAAGAAACAAACACTAAGTAACTTCCTCCCAAAGAGTTACAGGCTTTTGCTGTTTTCGTTTTAGTTTCTTCAAGACAGAATTTCCCTTGAAACTCGCTCTGTAGACCAGGCAAGCTTTGAAATCCGAGATCCACCTGCCTCTGCCTCTTTGCTGCAGGAATTAAAAGTGTGCCCCCACCCTGGAGCTAAGTTAAAGATTTTTAAGTAAGGTTTACTCAGAGAGTAGTAGGCAGTTCATTACATGGGGAGGGAACTGATGTTTCGGGTTGTTTCCAAAAGACACATTTGAATGAAAAATAAGCAGGAAGGGGCAAATCTTTGACATCTACAAAACTGTGGTTTTGAACTGGGGTTAAGTGCAGCTCATTTGATTAGTTTTCCTGGTTATTACCTTTTTCTGTCTTCTACTTAATCACATGGGACTAATATGGATAATCAAGATATTTTCCATTCATTCTTCTTGTTTGGTAGTCAAATAAGCAAAGTACAACATGACCAAACAAACCCACCACATTACCTGACACCACGAGAAGCATTTTCGAAATTATCTAGTTGCTTTCGCATGTGTCTTGACTTACTGGAAAAAAAACGTAAAGTTGAAAGGATAAGAGAAAGTTATTTAGAAGTCAGTGTAGATAATTTCAGAGGAATTAAGGTTTCTTTGACACCTTAATAATGAACTATGTAAATAGAAAGAACCATTCTGATAATGCAAGAAACTCATCCTTCTGAAACAAAATATGTACAATCTTCTCTTAGATAAATGATGGGTGGTACAAGTAAAAAAAGCCGCATAATGATTTGTGGTACTCAATATCTTGACATAGAATGTATGAAGACATAGTTACAGAGTAAGCCTTTTATTCTAAAATTTAATTTAATTTCAAAATTAAAGAATATTGTTGGATGTTAGTTCATTCTACTCAACCAGCCAAAGCATCTCACAAGACTTACAGACCTCAATGTTTTCCCATATTTTTTGCAAGTATATGTTGTGATGGTTAATTCTTTTCATTTACACACCCTAGAATCACCTGAAAGATGGGCTTCTGGGAATACCTAAAGGGGATTGCTTGATTGCTTTGCTGGAGGTGAGAAAGCCTGCCTGTAGTAGGCAACGCCCTTCCCAGGTCAGAAACTCATCACGGAGAGTATAAGAGTGCAGGAATTGAGCTGAGGATAAACAGGAATGCATCACTTCACATCTTCCTGCTCCTGATGGTGGATGCACTGTGATGAGCTCTTTCGAGTATTATTTCGACTCATCTGCAACAAGGACTGTGACCTTGAAATGTAAGCCAAAGAAGTCCTCCCTTAAGTCGCATTTCTCACACTTAACATAAAGTGAAACTCAGACACAGCATAATGAAGTCAGCATGACGGTTTAATAAATCTCCGTATTTTCAATTTTAGTAACTTATCAATTACTGTATTTCTTCAGAAATGGATTTTTTGTTTAAGTTTTAATTTGAAAAATGTGGGCATTGTCCTTCAATTTTAGCTGCTACACTGAATAGCACTTGCTGGGGTCCCATAGTTTTATTCTAGTGCATAAAGCTGACTTTCCTGATCTTCAAAATTCCTGTATTCTATTTTCTTTGCACAAATTTCTCACAATTCCTCTATCACTGTAGGAGAAGATTCGCTTTACTCTCATTCACACATTGCATTTAAAACTAGGGCACTTGGGCTGGGGATGTAGTTTAGCGGGCAGAGCGCCTAACTAGTATATACAAGGACCTGAGTTCCATTCCCAGGACAGGCATTGGGAGAAATCTAAGCCACCGAAGTCCTTACAATGCGCTATTCAGTATTGGAGATTGTTTTGTAAAGAGACAGAATGAAATAGTTTTAGCCAGAAGAACCACTTATCACCAGACAAAAGCTGTCCTAACACCGCCTCCGCAGCTGGTGGACATGGCCGCTCTGAGGTCCTTCTTTCTGACATTTCCTATTGTCACCTACTGTTACTGTCACCGGAGAAAATGCACAAACCTAGCATATGTTGGGCGTAATGAATGTTAATTGACTAGACTCCCGGTTTTCATCTCAGCAGGAACTGGAGGTTTATTTAACATTTGCACTGCAGGGGGCAGCAGGCTAAAAAGCAGCCCGAGGTTGTGTGGTGTGAACAACTCCAAGCAAGTGGTCTGTCTTTTTTGATTTGTTCTTTGTTGTTGGCACAAACTGTCTCTAGACAACTGTTTTTCAAGGCTTACAAAACAGTGCATGGAACAATTCTGAAACTTTTTTCCTTTATAAAGAAAGGGCATCCAACTTTATGAACTTGTCAATTTAAAAGTGATTTTTTTATAGCCTCTATAAACATCATCTAACTGCTTTTAATTGTGGACTATTTTTATTTCTACAAACATTTTGATAGCATTGCTAGGAAATAAAATTTTATGAAAGCAGCAATCACTCTTCTATAATCAACATGATTATGGCAAACCTTTAAATGTCTGTCTTCATCTAGCAATGCCTCTAACGACTCCTTGAAGGAAATTGTGACGGCTATGCTGTTTTCAGGAAACAATGCATGTGAGAGAAGATGCCAATAAATTGTCATAACATTTTAGTTCTCCCTTCACTGCCAAGTGTATGCATGGAATAAAATGTCAGGTAAAAGGAATTGCTAGGAGATAAAATATAAAGTCTGGTTATCTTTCCACCATTGTGAAAAGAAACATAAAAACCCAACATGAGGTGAAAATAATACTATATGGATATTATGATGGCAAAGATTAATTTGAGCTTTGATCTTATTAAGAATACATTGTAAATACATTCCAAATGAGACAGGGTTTCTTTATAGCTTTGGAGCCTGCCCTGGAACTAGCTTTTGTAGACCAGGTTGACCTTGAACTCATAGATGTCCACTTGCCTCTGCCTCCCGAGTGCTGGGATTAAAGGTGTGTGCCACCACAGCCTGGCCTCAAAAACTTGTTAGAAATTCTTAGATGATAAATCCTGAAGCACACCTGAAAATGTTTGTCAAATTAGAATTATGTAAAATTTGATACCATGCTAAAAATAGAAGCTTACAATAAGCTTAAAATATTTCCTTGAAAATATAAGCAAAGGTAGGAAAATCACAAGTACATTATGTTAGTAAATCTTGACTTTGAAACCGACACACAAAATTTAAGAGGGCGTATGGAGCTACATTTAGAGGCATATACAGCTTCTCAACAGTTTTCACAATAAAGATGCAATGAATATCAATAAATGCTGCAGGAGGGAGCTGAGAGATGCACCAATAAGTTAAATGTCATTTCAAGAAACAAGTAAGGAATATATCTGTAAAAGAGAAATATTAAATATTAAAATTAATTATTAGGGAACAAGCAATTTAATTGCTTTTACAAGAGCAATAAATGTGGAGCCAGAACACACTGTGATGTCTAGCGTTATGATGATGGCTGAAATTATGTTTAAAAGCTTAAACTCTGTCTTCAAGAAAACTATAAAGCAAAACTAGACCTCCATAAGTTCAGAATTAAGGACTATTAAAGGTTTTTTTTTTTTTTTTACAACGATGTTAGCTTCTTTCTGTAAAGAAAACCTTGTCTGCAGCAGAACACATCGCAACTTGGTATTCGTTGTCTTTATAAACATCTGACTGATGTGGCTGCCACTGTATTCAGGACTGGTGAGCCCACTAGTATACGGGGCACGGTAGCATTCTCTGTCTATAATCCGGGCTCAAAAACCTCTCCTTTTTAAGCTCTCTTGCTTCTCAGCTTACTCTGCACCCTCTCCTTCACTACCGGATACAGTTTTACAGGGATTCTGATAGATTCTGCTGTCTTTCAGGGCTGAAGCAGTCCCCAGTTGGGATTTGGAATGGAATACCCACCAACCACCAGGGAGGGTGCGTGTGTGTTCTAGGTAGATATCAGTTTACACCCTACATTCGGGCCAGCCTCTATAAGCCTGCTACTTTAGGGTAAATTATGAAAAAATCAAACAGGGTCCAGGATAAACATCAAAACCTGTTTCCATTCACCCTATTATACTATATATAACTATATATTATACTGTTAAGCCTTCTTAACAGTATACCAATCTGGATCCCAAGGCATCAGATGGAAAATAACTTCCTTCAAGACAGACTTCTTCTACCATGTTTTTTTTTTTTTTTACATTAGGGCCAAACTGAAACATCTAGAAAGGAGACCCCTGACTTCACAAGAAGATGATTTAACACAGGCCTACAATGTGTACCA